>JAMPIV010011943.1:0-90320 GCA_024509875.1 Oreohelix idahoensis
ATAATAAGAATACAAAAAAAAAAAAAAGCAAGAGGGGCTTTCATTGCATTGGGACACATGGAGTTCAAGAGAAATCAACACAAAAATCAGATTCTTACACAAATGTCAAGTCAGTCCTATTGTATGGCTCTGAAACTTGGAAAGCAACAAAAACAACAACAAAAAAGCTACAGACTTTCATAAATGGGTTCTTGCGTTGAATAGAAGGATTATAATGGTATGACAAGATCATTAATGTGGAAATGATGACAAGAACCAGACAAGTGCCAGTGGAACAAGAGATGAGACAAAAACTCTGGAGATGGACAGATATACATTGAGGAAACCTTTAGATAGCATTAGAAGGCAGTCCTTGTTCTGATACCCCCAGGGTAAGGGAGGCAGAAGTAGACCAAGAAACACATAGAGAAGAGAACTGGAGACACAAGTGAAAATGACCTTGAACTTCTGGTATGTGACAAGACTTTGCATGTGTTTGTTGAAGGCCTATGCCACTTTGGGAGCTAAACTGTGTTCACTGATTGATCATTAGGGTTAGGGGGTTGAAATGAATTTCAGTGAGACAATTCTGTGCTATCCAAATAAGTCACCCATGTTGTTAGGGTTCATAAACCGAACACTAACCTATATTAATGTGTCCGCATTCTTTTTTGTTTTTGGTCCCTATCAAACACATGGCCTTCTGCTCTTTATTTAAACCGGGTTCGGATTTAGTTTAGGATTCCTAATCCTAACCCCTTATTGGTTGAAATGAAGATCAGTAGGCTGTCTGTTCGACAAGGCCTTAAAACAGAATTCAGTGATGCAGTAAAGATAAGGAATAAGGGTTTGGGTTAGATAACCTAAAACAAACTTTAATCCTAACGGTGTTGGCAATTTACTAGGATGACATCGAAGAACACGGCCCACTATTGTTCATTTCAAACCCCCCCCCCCCCTATTACAATGACTGAATTCTGTTTTTAAAGCCGTATCGAACACAAGTCCAACTTTTCTACATTTCAAATGCATAACTTAAATCCTAACGACGTGGCCGACTTAGTTCAGTGCCAGATCGATTGACATTTGGACGAAATCGGACACAGTTCCCAATTTTTTCATTGCATCCGGTAGCTTCCTATGGTAGTTTTAGCGCCCACGAATGATTCATATTTGCCTTTAACCTGATGAAAACGAAACCTGACAAATGAAAGAGTAATTCGATCACCTGAAAGACTGTCCGGCGGCAAGCACTGTATCAATACAAAGTTGTGTTCTTGAACACGTGAAATATTTCCACGAGCAAGTAGCCATAGTTGTTGTAAAGTTCTGTAAGCGGTTTTTTTAAAAGCATTTTTGTGTTAAGAGTTATATCCCATGTTGTTGTTTTTTTATACATTTTTATTGTATTAAGAGTTATGTCCCATAGTCAAACAATATTTAACATGAACAAAAGTTAATAAAGTAATTGAGAATGTGAAGGTCTGATGCTGTTCTTACAATGCATATGACTTTTGACAGGGGAAAGACAATTACATGTCTGTTAAAGTCAGTTATATAACTGGAACCACCAGGCCTTTAAACCCCTCCCCTTTAACAGTATTCTTGTTTGGAGTTTCTGCTTGATTTTGTTCGGTTTTATCTCATTTTTGTTTGTTGGGTTTGTTGTATGTTTTTTTTTTTAACATACAAGCATAATTGGTAATTGTGGTTTGCCCTATTTGCAATGATTTAACAAATGTGACGCCACTTTCTCATATCGGCAGTTGTTCATATTATTTGGAATTGAAAACAATATATATCCTAATTATAACTCAATAGAGGTTGAAAGAGATATTTTCATCATTAATTTAAAAAAAACCATGTTATGTTTGAACATTTGGAGATTAAGTAAGATTTTTTTTTAAATTCATTAATTTTGTTTCCAGAGAAAGAAAACAAAAATCATAATGGCATCACTGAACGAAATTCGTATTGTTTCATTTCCTTTATTTAATATAACTTTTCCTTTACGACTGTGCCCACTAAGCGGCGAGGGGGGAGAGAAGCAGTGTTTTTTAATTGATTTAAAACGTTGTGGTATCTTGGGTGCTGCAGGATTTTAAGAACATTTACATTCTTAGTAGGACCTACCCTGTGGCGTAATTACCGCCTGAATCTACCGGGCACGTCCCGGGCGTAGACGGAGATGAAAGGAATAAAGATGACAAGAAAAAAGCTTCATCTGATGACATAGGACATACGGATCTGACACAACTTTGTTGAAGGACTATGCTCCTTAGGGGCCGTAGGATGATGATGACGGTGAAACAAATACTTACAATTTTGTATGCATATATGCCATATATTGCAAGCAACGACATTGGAGAATTTTTCAAAACAACTGTAGTAGTTCGCCAGGGATGTATCCTGTCACCAGTGCTCTTTAATATATATCTAGAACATATTATGCAGGAGGCTCTCTACGATTATAAATCAACCATATCGATTGGAGGCCGACCTCTGTGTAATCTACGTTTTGCTGATGATATTGATCTGATAGCTGGAACAGAATCAGAACTTCAAGACCTTACCTCTAGACTGGAGAAAGTAACAAGAACGTATGGGATGGAAATTAATATAGAAAAAAAGCAAGATATTGGTGAATAGCCATAAGAAACATGTTCCGACCAACATTACGTTAAATGGGCAAACGTTAGAAGAAGTTAACACCTTTAAATATCTCGGGTCCACTATATATAGACACCTGTGTCTTACCGGGGCCCAAAAGGGGAGCAAAGAATAGTAACACTGCACCCTACCACGCATGTCGTAAAAATAGGTATGGGCAGGGGTGATGGAAGATCTGAAGTATCTGATTACGGAAAAATGATAGATTGTTTTTGGTCTGTTTTTGTTCCACAAAGACGCCACTAGGCGTGGTGGAAACAGCGATAGATTGATCAATTTGTTGTTGCCCTAAGACGCCACTAGGCGTACTGGCCACATACTGCTTTGCCGGTTGATGGCTAAGGATGGAAGAAGAAGAAGACTATATATAGTGATGGAAGATCAAGTAAGGAAATCAAGACAAGACTTGAGATGGCCTCAGCTGCCATGACAAGGTTGAATGTGATCTGGAAAAGTAACATCAGTTTTCCTGTGAAGATCAAATTATACAAATCACTTGTATTATCTATTCTCTTGTATGGGTGTGAGGGCTGGACACTCACTGCAGATACGGAGCGAAGGATTCAGGCTTTCGAGCATAAATGTTATAGAAGAATTTTGCGCATTTGCTATAAAGAGCACAAAACAAATGTCTATGTTAGAGAGAAGATAAACACCTATGCAGGCCACCAAGAACCACTTTTGTCAATAGTGAAACGTCGAAAGCTTGCCTGGTTTGGGCATGTAACTCGTCATGACTCCCTTTCGAAAACGATCCTCCAGGGAACAGTCGAAGGTAAACGGAGAAGAGGAAGGCAAAGAAAATCCTGGGCTGATAACATCAAAGAATGGGAAGGACACGGTTTTTCCACACTTGTACGCATTGCTGAGAATAGAGAGCAGTGGAGGACCCTGTCTGCTGATGCTTCCACCATGGCACCCCTACGACCCATGACGGGTTATGGGTTGAGATGATGATGCCATATATTTATCATAGTTGTTAAGCCCATTAGATAAAGATAGACCATCAATTTGTGCCTGTGGACCACTTTACATCATAGATACTCCACTACACTTCTCTCAATTGTCTGACTACAGCTACAGTTAGTCCGTCATGGATGATACTGTTTAATATTTTTCCTTGACACTAGTAGTGGTATTAATCCTTCTAATTAATTTGTGCACGCTTACAAATCGCCTGTTGTGGTTTTAAGGACCATCTTCGTTGCAAACGGACAAATCCATCAGTTATAAGATCTTAGATCACACAAGGAGGATCTCAGCACAGTGCACGAACTCCGTAGCACCGGCGAGGATCCCAATGCCTGTATTCAGGAATTATATATTCTATAAATATTTTTGTGGCAGGTAGGTTTCTAATTTATTAGTTTTGCCAAGGCAGTTGCCGTATGGCCTACTCTTTATGATTTCCAACTGCCGAGAGATTTTTTTATCTCGCACACGAGACCTCCTATGTTTTTCGCCCTTATCCGAGAAGGCTAGGCATCCGATATCACTACCCAAGAGATCAGGGGGAGTATGACATCACTAGGGCCCACTAGTTCTGAACAAAATTTCCATCAAATATATTCCCTGTACTGAGAGCCGAAACAGGTATCTTTACAATTTGATGCGGACGTCATACCTCATAGCAACTCCAGCCCTCGATCCATCACTTGTTTTCAAAAGGTGATTTACACATATTTATTTGTCTTCAATTAACTCTTTCTATCCTAGGCATCTGTTAGGTCTTCTTTCTTCTTCTTCTTCTTCTTCTTTTTCTTCTTCTTTTTCTTCTTCTTCTTCTTCTTCTTTCTCTTCTTCTTTTCCTTCCTCTTCTTATACCATGTCACTCCACAACTTCCCGTTTCCTGTACTATTTATCAATTTTTTTTTTAAATTGACGTCTGTCCATGCCGTGAAGTCAAACTGTCCAGTTGTTGCAGGAGTGTGTCAATGTTAGTGTCCTATTTATAATCTGTGTGTAGCTTTTTCTGTCACAACAATTCTAGTCTTAGGTGATAGTGCATATGTACGGCATCAGTTCCATGTTAAGTTGCAGCGTGCGAGTGTCAGTACTTAACAGAGTCTAATTTCTAATTCTGTATAGCAGTTCTCAATCTTAATGACAGTATCCGTTAGTATTTCTAACTTTATTGTTGCAAGTCTACTGTAAATGTTATTATAATGTAATTGTTGTTGTAGGATACAATGCCTTATTCCTCACTGTGTAGTGCCAAAAATTGTATATAATAATGTTTAATAGCATGTTAGCGGTGTACGTTTTTTTTTTTGAACAGGTAACTGGCAGCAATGATTCTCAAAATAATCCAAGGATGAGGTTCATCTTGTTATCGTCTTTGATTGGGTTATCGTACAGTTATTAGATTTCAGATGGCAACAGGCTTAACCACCTGAGTTGTTATGAACCATCTGCTCGTCTTAAGTGATGGACAAACCTCAATGTCCTGGTACTTTTCTGAATAGCCAGCAGATAGTCATGTTTATTTCCAAAAGGATTAATTTTATTAACACACGTTTTCCTCGGCACAACTTATAACGATAAAACTCAACAATACAATTTTTTTTCCACGACACAGCAAAAGGTACGTAAACTATTTCACAAAACTAATTTTCTTTTCATTTTCTTTTATTAGAAGATCGTCCCGATTCATCACTTATCTCATTATAGAAAACATCAACAATTAAAACAATGAAGTGTTCGTATTTGTCTTCATGAAACTACAGCGTACTAATAGGTTTGTTAGTCACTGACTTTTTCTGTCTGTCATGTCTTCAAATTCAAATATCAACTATTTAATATACACTATCTTATATATAAGAGCTAAGACTAGCTTACCATGTCTACGAGGGCAAGTTCCGTATCCTACTGATGACAGGCGGTTGCTACTGGTGTCAGACTGTAACGGCCAGACCGTTCCTCTGACTTCCAGGCCGGGTCTCGCTGCATGGGCAACAGCTTGATCTACAATTGCCCAACCTCGTGCCACCGAAAGTTATTTCGGGAGGTACGCTTCTATGGTCAGTAATGACTGGAAGGGAAGATAGATAGATATATGAGCGACTGCTTGGCAAAGAAAAACAGTACCTCTGATCCATGCTATACAGAGCTTCTACAAGACTTGCAGAAATTATGTGAGGACTGCAAACCATAAGTCAGAAGAGGTCATGACCACCACTGGTGTAAAACAGGGTGATATTCTAATACATGTTTTCACACTCCTCATGGACGACGTCATCAAAGGATGTTTTTTCTTAAAATTTAATGATGAAAATTATCAAAGCATGCAAGGAAAGGCCAAGAAAGTATTCAGTGGGGTACTGGAAGATGAGACAGGTCTGTATTTCAGAGCTGGCATTTGCCGATGATGTTGTCCTGATTGCTACACGAGAGGCACATTTTCAATCCAAACTGCAAGTCTGGAAGGAAGAGTTGGAGAATAGAGGGATGGTCGTCAGCAGTTCCAAAACAAAAAATATGGTGATATCACGAGAGGGAAGAAGGCATCAGATTATGCTGGGAGAACAGGTCCTGGAGCAGGTCAACAGCTTCAAATAGCTTGGAGTTGTCATAGACTGGAAGGGAAGTATCATAGAAGAATTGGCTACCCGAAAAGCAGCAGCTGGGAAACTTTTTTCGTGCCATAAATCGAAGACCTCTCAGTGAACGAAAAGTTGGTAAGAAGATGGCTTTATAAGGATCTCTAAATATGTTTCAGTCTTGACCTATGGATGCGAGTCATGGGTGGTGGCTACAGCCCACAAAAGCCAGCTCCAAACCCCAGAAATTAGGTATCTGAGGAAGGTGGTTGAATTAATAAGAAGATACATGGCCCGCAACCAGACGATACGGCAAGGCCTCGGGACTCAGCCTCTGCAGACTCAAGTAGAACAGTCCCAACTACGATGGTTTGGCCATGTCTGCAGAATGGGAGAAGATCGGCTACCACGGCAATTATGGGAAACAAAGAGCCAGGGATCCAGACCTCTAGGACGACAACATTAGACAATAGACTGGAAGGGAAGTATCATAGAAGAATTGGCTACCCGAAAAGCAGCAGCTGGGAAACTTTTTTCGTGCCATAAATCGAAGACCTCTCAGTGAACGAAAAGTTGGTAAGAAGATGGCTTTATAAGGATCTCTAAATATGTTTCAGTCTTGACCTATGGATGCGAGTCATGGGTGGTGGCTACAGCCCACAAAAGCCAGCTCAAAACCTCAGAAATTAGGTATCTGAAGAAGGTGGTTGAATTAATAAGAAGAGACATGGCCCGCAACCAGACGATACGGCAAGGCCTCGGGACTCAGCCTCTGCAGACTCAAGTAGAACAGTCCCAACTACGATGGTTTGGCCATGTCTGCAGAATGGGAGAAGATCGGCTACCACGGCAATTATGGGAAACAAAGAGCCAGGGATCCAGACCTCTAGGACGACAACATTAGACAATCTCTGAAGGACCGATGACTAGACTGGCACATCTCTGTACGCCAGGGTAGAAGAAGAACGACTAAGTAAGCAGTAAGTATCTTATATGTTACCAACATTTTGGCTCTCTTCAACAAAATTATAATAACTACTGGAGTCTCATCATTACTTAATAATACATCTACAATCTACATCATTACTTCTTCCTTCTACACCACTTTATCTGCAAGTTGCGCTCTATAGACAATATTCTATATTGTGATGGGCGGTGGAATTTTCTGGCTTGACCTGTCGGTTCATTTTTCTGTTTCATGTTACCGCCCACTTTTCTGAATTTTTACAACTCTTATTCTCTCTTAGATTCTGTCAATCTTGGTAAAGCCAAGATAAGACACACCTTTTGCACGTGGAAGCGGCTAAAGTTGTCATAGCCTTAAATCTAGTGAACGGCCTCTTAATTAAGTCTTTGATTCAGAGATTCTGGGGACTACACGGGAACCATCTGCCGTTTCTTTTTCTTTCGCGGACTCTCAGGTCCCCCGTCTGTATTTTTGCCGTCACTGTACGGTCTAGCGAGCGGCCTGCTAAGAGTGCCCTTTTTACCCGATAGCCGAGGGAACTTCTCTACTTTGATGCCGTACCGCCAGCACGTTTCATCGGGAGACGATCGGACCTTCTGACCGTAGGTCTTACATCTCAAGCAATAGTCCCTTGTATGCACGTGCGGGCCACCTGGCAGTCTTTCTTACTATTAGAGACCCTGTCTCTATGTTTCTGGATCAGTTATGCTTCTCGGATTCTCGCTACTAGTAACTAAATACCTCAAGTTGAAAGCTGTTGTTATTTAATATTGTACGGAGATTTATTCACTGAGAGGGTAAGACCGATACAATTCTCTTGGAGTTAAATTAGGGTGTGAGCTTAGTATTATATTATATAGAGATAGTCTCATCTCGAATTATTAATTCCATCTCATATAGTTAATTCTTAACGAAATGTAACTTTTGTGGGACCGTAGGAGACACATAATGTAAAGCGCGCCACCAATTGTAACTCTGCTTTAGAGGCACTAACCAGACTTATATGAATAGACAGTGATTTGTTTTACAGACAGAGAAGGGATAAATAGATTGTAAATGACAGAAAGGAACTGTATATTATTTTTATGTGACTGATTGTTATTTTATATGTGTATAATTTAATTCGGCATTGAGCGTGTGCGTATTTTATATGTGTATAATTTAATTTTGCATTGAGCATGCTATTAATTTGTTTCTGTGTTTGGATGACCAACGCTTAGCGCACTTTTATTGCCCGTGTGCGAATTACCAACGCGCGCCTGCCCAAGCCGTTACGCTTGACTGAAGACCGGTACTGGTGTGAATTCGTGTAAGGTGGGGGGGGGGGGGGGGGGGGGGGGTGGGGGGGGGGGGGGTGGCGGGGGCGGGAGATTGTTTTGACGAACGCGTATTGTCGAGCGAGGAAGAGAAAAGATAGTAATGTCAATTGTGGTTGTAAATGTGTAGCCTTTTTGATGTTACATTGTGGCTAGATATGTATATTTTCTTGACTTATCGTGTATTTTCAACGCCGTTCATTTGGACGATGTCTGTTTTTGCTACCAGGCACAAACAAAGATTCTCCAGAAATAGATCGGGCATTCATCATAAAGTGGCCCGTGGAGTTTATTCTGCTAGCCTGCATCTACCAGCCACCAATATTCCCAGATCGCACTGACGGCCTATTAGTTACCTAGCTTACCTGGCGGTCATTCGGAATTGTTAACCATCGCCTACTGCACATCACCGATGCCTTTGCCTTCCATTCCTCAGAGCAACATGGTCGGACCCATTAACGTCCGGTCACCGTGGATATTACTATCATACAACCCAAGAGAAGAAGCCATCGTTTTCCATTCGTCATCTACATGAAGCCACGTCATCGTCAAGTTCAGCACATAGAGGCGCTTAGAATGAGAGTCCTCACTTGGTCGTTGTTTGTTTATCAGCAGTGCCCTAGAGCGACTTGATAGTCGAATTCTGAAAAGTGCAAGGATAAACGCACTGCCAGAGTAGTCTTCATTAGTGCCCTTTGGAAGCGGGTGCGCACTAGGATAAATTGTGCACGTTCTCTTCGGAAGTTAATTTCCGTATCCATTGGATCAGTGTTAGGCATATTTAGTCGTGAGAAGTGCTGCCATTTCCTGGAGTAATTTAACATTAAGGCAAACGTGGCTGTTCATTCAGAACTGGGAGCCCACTGTCCGTTAGAAGCAGGACTTGGACAGACTGTAAGGAGTGATAGTGCGACGCGAGTGAAGGAGAGATTATATGTGGTTGTCTAGTAGTGAAAGAAATTGATGTTTGGGGTTGTACGTTGTTCTATGATTTGTGATCTGTGCACTGCCGAAGTGTTAAAGGCAGACTTATGTTGATTTTCTTGATGTCGAAGCTGACCGGGTTGGAAGGAAAGTTCACTGACCCCCCAGCCTCGCAATGACATGTCATTGGGCCAAAAGAGCTGGAAAGCTCGAGTGCCGCTGGTTAGAGAGAGATATATACACTCTGTGATGGCCAGACCCTCTTATCTTACCTGTCACTTTGGTATCGTATGTCCTTACTGCTTATAAGATCATTGGAGGGCGCATAGGAGGGCGCACACACAAATCCCGTGTGGATGGGAAGGAGCGAAGCTCCTGACCGGGTTGGAAGGAAATTCCACTGACCCCCCAGCCTCGCAATGACATGTCATTGGGCCAAAAGAGCTGAAAAGCTCGAGTACCGCTGGTTAGAGAAAAAAGAAAAAAAAAATATCCGCTTGCGCAGAATGAAGCTCTAAGTGGATTACTACCTCCTTAATCTATAGTTTGACAACCGGTCATGGATTACTATCCTGCACTTGCGGCATAACACTCTAAACATTTCGTTGCATGTTATAGCGTTAGCATTCAAATCTCAATTGTTTACATACGATCTATAATGCTCAGAGTAATTCGAAATCGCCAGAGAACACGCCAAACACTACAACACAATGAATACTCTCTCCCACTACAATCTACATCTGCAGTATGAAAACTATATTTGAGACTCACCACTATCTCAACAATTTTACATACACTGCATCTGCATAATGCAAGCGGTAATTATACAAATCTCGCCAGTCTTAACATGCGTATTGTTACGTGCAGTCTTTGATATCTTACAATATTATACATAGGTAATTTTTTAGTGCTTAAGGGAAAGTCATTATTGAGTTACTTCCCTTGAAAGTTGTGTCGGCTCTTTCGATCAAACTCCGCGGATAAATCCATTTTACTGCGATTTATTCGTTGTTTGGGTAATAATAGATTGTTCTTGCTTCAGAATATCTATGGCCTGAATTTATGTGTATTGTTTGTCTGAGTAGGACGAGTCTGTCTTATATCTGTATATCTTTACATATCTAAGTCGAACTATATGTTCTGTTGTCTCTAGAGAGGTCGAAGGCTATTCGGCGGATGTGTCGCTAGAGTGTGGTGTGATTTGGCTTCGTCCCGATAGGGACTGTGTTTTCTATGTCGGCCTGTCGCCGGGGAAAAAGTGATCTCAGTATTTGTGGGGAAGGTGATAGTCGTCTAAACCTATCGTGTATGCTTTACCCCAGTGTTTAGTCGTATTGCCAAGGAATGGCAGTTTCATATTTCCTATACCAAGGTAATCAAAGATACTCTTATGAACTCTCGATCGAAGCCACCATTTTCGATAGTTACGATTTGAATGTCTAAGAGAATATATTTGACTCGATGAAAACGACTTCGATTCCTAGCAGCACTATATCCTGTAGATTGCAGTCAATTGTTCATGATCAAATCTACAGAGCAATGAAATGTTTTATGAATGACTAACTTTAGGACAGATTCATTATCTGTATCCAAACGTGAGTGACAGCTCACGAGTGAAGCCATCTTGGAACCAAAACATGTAGTGACTTTCAAGAAGAGAAAAGGGATGCCCGTATTATCGCTTGTTTAGTCCAGAGATCACTGCTACACATGAGAACCCGTTATTAGCGGTTCAATATTATTATATGGAAAAATATGTGCTGAACATTATGTTGAAGAATCGTCGCTAGACGAGATTAGGTTTAGAAGCCATCTGAAATATTGTTTATAAGCTGACGTGCTCAGTCAGTGAAGTCAGATGATATATGTATGGGCGATACTGAGTGCTTGGCTACTGACAGTCCATTATACACTTATTCTACATGAGTGCCCATGTAACATTGCAAGACCATTTATCCACTGTACTATGATGTATTATGGCAACCTGTGATTTGTCACTATCTGTGCTGTCGAGTGTGTACGTCCAATTAAACTTTAGAAAAGGTACACAGTCGTTGGTGTCGATGACTTCCAGCCATACATGAGTGTGAGAAAAGAACATTTTTTGTCAACACCACGAACCTTTATCATCATTCGCACATTATACACTCAATCCATGTCTACACACCACTGCGTAGGTCAAGTTGACATTCCATACACTACAGTGGAGCAAACAACACCATAGAGATCTTATCAACTGATGATGATGATGATGTCTGCTTCCATCCACTTATATCTATCTTTTGGTGGATATCATTAACGGGAATAAAATAACAACTTTATCAACCTTATCACGTATAATCTTCCCTCCTAGAATATAAACTATTCACTGTATTTCTTATCTCTAAAAACACATCTACTGAAATAGTATTCCTCTAAAACTTGTAAACTTCTGTCACGCAATCTGCATGATGCAGTGCGGACACAGTGATCGATTCTTGCTGACTGTGCTTACAAAATGCCCAGATGCCCAGATGTTTCAGTACAATTGTTGTGTAATTATCGTCTTCATATAAAAACTAAGGACCTTCTCTTGTATTTCTGAGAACCACTGAAGACTAGTTAAGTTAGTTGCTTATCCTTTACAGGACGTGGCAATCAACACCAGCTTTGATTAGCTGTTTGTGATTTTTCTAGGCAATTTTCTCATTCAGTAGTTTGCCATTGCAGACTAGTACAGCATGTCAATCAACGACGTTAACTGTGACACATAGGCCGTTTGGCTTGTTGGAACGCGTGTGTTTCTGAGTCACACTACGTGACTAGGAGTCATAGTTTTAATTAACCACAAATCTAAGTCGAATATTTGTCGCTTATATTAAAGTGTATAAAATCATCTATGTCGTCAGTTAAATTATCTAACACTACGCTGCGAAACAGCTTTTGCTCTCATTGTCTTCCTGTATCTCTTTTTCCTACAGTCTCGAGATATATTCTAACTTTCCTCTTCTCATAACATGCTAACTATCGCTAATAAGCGAATACAAAGGGCAGCAGACAACATAGCAGCATGGGCAGTAAAATGGATGGTGCAGATCAACGCTGAAAAATCCTCAACAACACTTTTCACGCTCTCAAACAAAGACAAAGCAGGAGAGATACGACTTGGAAATATACATGTCCAAACAGACGAGGAACCGGTGTACTTGGGCATTACATTAGATAAGAGAATGACATGGAGGCACCACATCGAGAGAACAGAGGCCAAAGCGAGAAGAAAACTTTCCATACTGAGGAAAATAGCTGGATCAAGCTGGGGAGCTAACGAAACAACACTAAAGAAAGTGTAAACAGGTGCAATAAGACCTATATTAGAGTACGGATCAGCAGCATGGTCTACAGCAGCCAAATCACACCTACAAGCCTTAGATAAGGTACAAAATCAAGCGCTTCGGTTGATCACGGGTGCCATGAAGACCACACCAATAAATGAAATGGAAAAAATCGCAGGCATTCCACCTTTATTATACAGACGAGACACTAAGATCCTGATCCAAGCAGAAAAGTACAAGAACATGCCCGCACATCCAATGAAAACTAGATTTGGAGATTTAGCCAGTGGGAGGTTGAAGAGAAGCAGTTTTGTGCATAGGTCCAAAAAACTAATTAGAACATACAAGGATGAACTACCAGACATCACTAAGGAAATAACTCCCACACTCCTCCCAACCCCATGGGAACAACATCAAAATTTCAGCATTAAGACCTCCATAACTACCACCTGTCCCATGGGAGAGCTAAATACTCTCCAAAGGAAAATAGCAGCATGTGACATGATTGAAGAACTATACCCCAGAGAAGCATGGATCCAAGTATATACTGATGGATCTGCAACCAGAGCAGTGAAGAACGGAGGCGCAGGAGTTTATGTGGTCTATCGAGACAAAGAAAACGAATCCACCTGTTCACCTACTGGAATATTCTGTTCAAACTACGCTGCTGAAGTACAGGCCTTAAGCATTGCTGCAGGAATAATAAATAACACAATAAGCCAATGTCAGCAGGTTGTATTCCTTACCGATGCAATGTCAGTTCTGCAAGCCCTCAACAGTGATAAACTGCCAGAATTAAACAAAGTCCTATGCGAAGTAAATATCAAAAGAAGGGTAGTGCTACAGTGGATACCATCACACTGTGGCATACCAGGAAATGAGAGAGCAGATACGTTGGCAAAAGAGGGAGCAACACAGGAACAAAAAGAACAAACAATCACATTCCAGGAAAAGAAGACCTTTATCAAGGCCATCAGGAAAATTGACCAACAAAGAGACAACTATCACTATCTTGATCGAGCAAAACAGGTGATCCTGTTCCGTATTAGAACAGGACATAACAGACTGAACAGTCACTTATACTGAGATTAGTCCCATCACCCCTATGTACGTATGGACAGGCAGCGCAGACAGCCGAACACATCCTGCAAGACTGCCACATGCTTAGTCAATTGCGAACTGAACATTGGCCCACAGAGACGCACATCCACACAAAGCTGTTTGGGAGTCTTGAAGAACTTTCAACCACAGCAACATACATCCAGAGAACCAGACTTCTTGTGTAGACATTACTAAACAACAGCGAACGAGAAGAACAAGAAGATGATAACATGCTCAAAGAAAGTGGATTGTTTCTTTCGAAAATAAGGATTAAGTTTTTGCCTCTTTCAGAGAATAAAAAGCTATGTCAATTTTTGGTTTTTCCATCTGGTGTTTTATTGCCAGTAACAAACAAATACATTTGAGAATAATTATCTCGTAATGTTATAAAATTGTTGTGATTGTTCAGATTAATGTTACTGTTGTTGTTGTTGATTAACTAGGGTTGTTGAACTCGTCGATCTTTAGCAGTCATTGCGAGGCTGAAGAATTTGCATGTGTTCTGTAGCTGTTGAGTGGTGCTGTATACAGTGGTTGTGATTGTTTTTTGATTAGTCTGTCTGCTTTATCATTTCCTGGTATGTCTGTGTGCACTGACATCCATTGGAGAGTGACTCTAATGTCGTATTTTGTAGGCAGGTGAGGAATATTATGAAGCGTTATAAGTCTTACATTAAAATAAATAAATATATTTTATATCGTGTCTAGTGCAGGCATAAGTACATCTGTCCCCAGCTGTCTTCGAGTCTTTCCTAACAAATCTCAGGTCGAGTCTCAAGTCTCTTGGTACAAGTCTCAAGTCGAGTCTCAAGTCCTTAACAGTAGCTTCGAGTCGAATCACAAATTTCTTTAAAGAAGTTCTCAAAATAAGTCCCAATTCGAGTCTCATTTTGGAGCAATAACCTTACTTGCTTAGTCGTTCCCCTTCTAATGTGAGGTGTAGAGGTTTGGAAGTGAGAGCGCCAGACGATCTGTCTTCCTCCTGGCCTGGTTCCATTTTAGTCCTCGGTCCTTCAAAGATTGTCTAATGTTGTCCTCTCAGCGGACTCTGGGTCGTCCTGGGGGTCTGGATCACTTACATTGTTATAATTGATTACAAACGACGTCATTGCGCTCCAGGCAAACCCATAGGTGCTCTGTCCCCCTGAGCAAATGTCGAACGGTATGAATGCAAACTGTTACTGTAGCGCGCTGGTTGTATACACGCTGGATGCATCCTCTCATACGTCCATCTCTGCTGGCCTTACGTTTGATGCCAAATTCCAACAACCTTAGCTGTGTTGATTCATCTATTGCAGTGTTATTCTCTAACAGTCGATCGTTAAATGTTTTTTAGTATCTGTCCCTTATCCGTATCCATATCACTATAAATAATAAGGGATGGGATTTATTAAAAACAAAATCTTAATCGATTAATCGAACTTCTTTAGTCGAAAATTAATCGATCAATTTCATAAACTAAAAAATCATAAATAACATTTTTTTTAAATCACTAACGACATTGTGTATGTTACTTGTTAAAAAGCACCATCAATCTTGGCATGAAGAAACTTTCAGACTTTAACAATGAAATGATGTTCATTAAATTTGGTTTGGACTTTTATTCTTTGCGACTGAGGCCCCCGTTTCAGTAAGGTGTATGGCCTCCTCTGGCCTCTATCAGAGAACGACATCTCCTTGACATGGATCCGATTAGCAGTTGGATCTGTTGTTGTGGGATGGCTGCCCACTCTTCCCGCAGTGCAAGAGACAACTGTCGGAGATTGGCTGGAGCCACGTCTCGCTGGCGGAGTCGTCTGTCGAGTTAATCCCATAAGTGTTCTATGGGGTTCATGTCTAATGACATGGCTGGCCACGGAATGGTCTGGACGTTGTTGTCAGTGAGGAACTGGGTGGTGAGTTTTGCCCATGAGGTCGAGCGTTATCCTGCTGAAAAATCGACCCTCGTGCAGCCAGAAGTGGAAGGACGTGAGGACGAAGAATTTCAGCAACGTACCGTTGGGCATTCAGGCGTCTTTCAATTTGCACCAGGTCACTTCTTCTCATGAAGTTGATCGCCCCCCCCCCCACATCAGTACACCTCCACCACCATGTGGAGGAGCCTCATCTGGGCGTAGCGCTCATGGACTCTGCGGTAAACTCTTATCCGTATATCGTGTCGCTGGAACACAAAAAATGATTCATCACTAAACCAAACCCGTCTCCAGTCATTCCCAACGGTCCATTGACGATGCTGGTTCGCCCACTGCAGTCGGTTCTGGCGATGCTGGTCCGTAAGAACAGGACCTCTGTAGAGTCTTCTAGCCCAAAGACCAGAGTCGTGCAGCCGGTTCCTGACCGTTTGATCTGAAATTCGACGAGCTGCTGACATTGACTGGACTGTGGAGGACGCAGATGCAAGTCGATTCCTGAGGTGACGCAGCCGTATGAAGCGGTCTTCGGCAGGAGTTGTGACTCTGGGTCTTCCACTGCGCGGCTGGTCTGCCACTGAGCCAGTTTCTTGAAATCGCCTCCAAAGGCGACTAATGGTGCTTCTAACCACATTAAATTGTCTGGCCACTACATTTTGTGACTGTCCAGTCTGTAAACGTCCAATGATGATGAGTCGTTGTTCTGTAGTGAGATGAGCCATAATTGCGCATTGAATTTTCAACTGAATTTATTCGAGGAGCGTCAATCTTTTATAGGCATTCAATAATATGGTCAGAGAGTTTTGTGTTCAGTAAGTTTCACGGGATTCTCATGAACCTGTCACGTTATTGTCAAAAATGTTGCTTTGACCTTGACCTCTTTCATGACCTCACGAATCATGAGGTGAGTACAATTCAGGTAACCACGAGAAGTTAATGACCAGGTTGACACAGTCGATAGGTTGACTGATGTCCAATCAGCGAATATCTTTTATAAAAGTGAAACCAAAAAAGTTGCGTTTCTTTTTTTGAACAGTATATAATGAAAATACTGAAAAAAAAGCAAAAAATGTATTATTATTGACTATACTTGCCAAATTCCATATCACAAACCTTTAACATAACAAATGCTCTCGCATTTAAGAAAAAACAATTAACGTTGTTAAAAAATGGAATAATCGATTAAAATTTGTTTTATCAATTAATCTATTAATTAGCCGTTTTAAGATCATGGCTTTATAATAACGAAAAGTAATAATGTCTACTTTTAGCATGTTATTTACTGACTGCTTCATTTATATAGAACTTAACCATTTTTGTTTTCTCCGTAAGAGTTCGTTATGAACAAGTACGGCAAAGTTGGTTCGGCGAAATGTCCCAAGTTGAGTCCAATCGCTCATTAAAAAACCTAGTCAAGTCTTGTCATTTCGTGGAAAGATAAAGTGACAAATGTCGAAGTGTTGTCACGTGCTGGCCTTCAAAGTATGTATACGCTGCTTAGACAGCGCAGACTTCGCTGGCTTGGCCATGTTCGCCGCATGGAAGATAGTCGCATCCCAAAAGATATCTTCTACGGACAATTAGCAGATGGCAACAGAACAGTTGGGCGACCACAGCTGAGGTTCAAAGATGTGTGCAAGAGAGATATGAGGGCACTGGACATGGATCCAGCAACATGGGAGGATGAAGCTGCCGATCGCACTAAGTGGCGATGCTATTTACGGCACCACCTCAGATTGGGCGAAGAGAGGCTCACACAACAAGCAGAGGAGAGGAGAAAACGTAGAAAGGAGCACCAGGAAAATAAGCAGCTGAGGGCTGCCACCTCAGGGGCGCATTCCCATAGTCAGTTATGACTGAAGGGGCTATTATTATTACAAGTCTTGTGTCAAGTCGTTGTGGTGGCTTATGTCCGACTCGAGTTCGAGTCGATCGACTCTAGTCGACAAAACTGCATCTGACTATAACCAAATGGGATTCCTTGTGACTCTTGGTAAAATAATGTTTCATATCCTGCAGCATAATACCGCTCGTTGGGTGGAAACAGTTAACTAACTGGCCCAACTTTTTACATTTTTATTTTTTATTTTCTGTTCCTAGTTCGTTCCGTGTTTGAATATACCAGGCGCTCAATCTAGAGCGTTGTTCTAGAAGAAAAAAAAAAATAACGAGCCATAAGTCCAGATTAATTTCGACTTTCTCGTAGCTACACCTTAAACCAACTTAATAGAGTACTATGGGGGGAGTAATCATGTGTGAACGAATACAGGTTGCATTCTGTTGCGTAAAGCGGGACACGGTCCGTATTGGTTAGTTTTGTTCACCAAAGATGCACTGCAATGAGAAGGTACGTACACTGGTTGTTATGTGACGTGTGTGAGTGCGTCATAGTGAGATGGTTTAAGTCCAGTTGTCGATATGGCCTAGAATGGACGTACGATGTATATGTAAGTAGAATAGTGGAGACGGCTCACAGGGACGGCCGATTTAACGGGTTTGACTCAATCGGGCCCGGCGCCCGCAGAGGGCCCAGTACTCGGGTTGCCACTTCCAGCTATGAAAAACAAAAAAATAAGAAATACCAAACAGAACAAGTTGGAGTCGAGGATCCTAGTCATGATCAGTCGCCGAGATAAAATTATTGAATATTACATCATTCCTTCTTAGTCTTCACTAAATCTTGTTCTAATTAATTACACTGTTGAAAGAGCGAGAGAGAGAGAGAGAGAGAGAGAGAGAGAGAGAGAGAGATAGAGAGAGACAGAGAGATAGACGGGGAGGGGGGGGGGGAAGAAGGGTAAAGATCATCGTTATAGTTCGAAAATTCCGGAGTATAAATTAGTAAGGTCTATAAAGTTAGAAGAGTTAGATGGTCGAATAAATGGAATTACTGTTTGTGATTTTTCTAGCAATTTTTTCATTGTAGTTTGCCTTCCATCGTCATACCATTGTCCACACAAAGCCTTTGCTAAAATCCATGCAGCAGGTTTCGAACCTGGTATATCTGGATTATGAAACTGCGTTCATATCCATTAGGCCACAGACGCCGACCATACCTTGTAAAGCCTTTGAAAATCCGGAAATTCATTGTTTTGAATGAGAGAGTTGCTGGATTTCCCAATTTTCTATGGCCCTAAACATATTTGTGACTATTCTACTTACTGTAGCGTCAGAAAAAAGGAGCTGTTCCAAATTAAATTAATCAAACCTTATCTAAAATCAAACATGCTTCAAGACTGACTCAACAACAGTGCAATACTATCCATAGAATGTGATCAAACTAAGCAGTTAAATTAGGACACAATTTGGAAACAGTTTATTGAACAGAAAGCAAGAAACATTTCTTTTTTTGTATAGTTTTATCGTAATATGTTTCATTAAAAAGTATAGCTAATAAATATAGATATTGTTATTTTCAATGACTAGATTGAAACCAGGCCAGGAGGAGGACAGCCGATAGGATAGTATGGCGTTCTCTCTGATAAAACTCTACACCCGAGGGTAGAAGAGGTACAACTAAATAAGCATGAAAGTTTATTTTTAATGCAGTGTGTCGTAGATTTTGGATAGGTGATTAAGATAGGTTCTGGTCCTGTCTGAATAGAACTGACAAGGTGGTAACTCAGTGAAAGATAAGGTAAAGAAATAGATTTCTCGAGTGAAATGGTGAAATGGTAGAATCTGTCCCTGGATTGAGAAGATACTCTAGTCCAGTCTATCTCTTCAAATGAAATTTGTTTATCAGACAGTTTACCTTTCTGTATATATTAACATATACACTATAACCACTCACATACACAGATAAGTGACAATAACGTGACGCACAAACGTGAAAAAACTATATTAATGGAGTAGGGATACTGGGCCGAGCTGACCAACACAGGTAATTAAATTATATAAATTTATTTACCATAAAACTTTCACAAAATCCAGTATCAATATCAAATAGAAATATCATAGGTTACTGAAATAATAACGAAATAAACCCATAAGGGCAATCCCCTCTGTTGAGATAAGATCCCGTTAGAAGAAAATATTAACCCCAAAAGGGCAAAAGATTTGCGCTATGGTATAGAATTTGACTATGCTGTAAAGAAACGAGTTTCTAATTACTCTATCCTGAAAGGAACAGTATTGGCAAACATGAGAAGAAAACAAAAAACAAAGTGAGTACAATTATTTACAATAGAAGAATTATTCACTCCTGCTTTCTCTCGTTCTGACAAACATGTGGCCACATTTCAACCTTGCTTACCTAATTGCTGATTTACAACGTCTGGAACAGAACTCCTTGGTACTCACAACAAATCCAGAGTTGGGTCTTTGCAAAACAAGCCCCAGTTCCTCAAATTTAATGATTAATCCTCTTATTTGGGGAACGCTTGCTTTGTTACTGTTTATTGAATTTGTTCATGTCACCGCAGTTAGTCCAGGTAGGAAAACAATTTTGAGATCTAATGTTCATAGTGTACAGTAGCTTAAAATATTCGATAGTTAAATAGAATGTCAGGTAGATAAATCTTTTCTGGGTAAATCCTCTTCACAACACATTGGTCGGTAGTCGGGTAATGTTAAATTTGATACCTTTGCCACAGCGGGCTGAATGTAAATGAAAATGGAAAATAAATCTGGGTAGCTATATGTTCAGTTACAGTTATTCTTACAGTCTTTTGGTGGTACCTTCTTTCTCTCTCGGTGAAACAAGAAGGCCATACAGGTCAACCTCGAAGACCCGCTATTTAAATAAGAATGTTTGTTTTGGTACTATTGGACTTAGGCTTACACACGGTTAACTTAGATGTAGGCCGCTGGTAGGTTTTGGGTTTTTGTGACCCGTACTAGATTTAGGAAGAAAATACAAACATTTAACCACAATATAGTATTCTATCCTACCCCGCGTAAAGGTATAACTTATTATCGACTCGGTTATTAAATTTAATTAGAAACCACAAGTGTATAGCTTATTTTATCGTTTAAATTAACCTGCGAAATACGCGCTAGTCCTTTATAAAATTAGACATAATGAATTAGAAATAAATATATCTCTATCTCGTCGGTACTCAAACGCCTAGTGCATTTCACTAGTCAGTTAGAATATCTCTTTACTAGGTAATAGCAATTAATTAGATTTACGTTACAGCTGGAAAAAATTAGCTATAAATATTTATTTAATTTTCTAGCCAATAAACACAGTAAATCCTAGTGAAATATAATGACGAACTTAAACAATTAAATCACGCAAGTGCTAGTATATATATATTTACCGCCACACAGAAAAATAAAACTATCTGCAACGAAAATACTAAGAAATCCACTTTAACAATGGTCTAGAATTCGAAGCTAGATGTTCCGAAATTTCTGAGGCGACTAGATAATTGAGTTTAAAGGATTAGGTATATATATATATATATATGAATTTGGTATAAATTCGCTAGTACTTGCGAGATATCACGACTTGCCCGTATTTTTGGGAAAAACTGCGGTCCATTTCTGAATGAAAGTTTTATTTCACACTTACGCCGCCAACATACGTTGTCTTACTAGCAAATCGTCTCTTTGATCTCCCGTTCCGTAGCTTAATTACATTCTCTAACGAACGATGCGGTTGGTAACTTGGTTATCCGCCCCTGATCTTTCTTCATTCGCTTAAGTCCCCCTGATGAACGAAAGTACGTCTATAATCTTATCACCCTTGGTTTACAAATAGACGACCCGTTCTCTTTCTACAAGCGTTCAGTCTGATCTGGCACTATTTCACCGATTGCCCAATTGTTCGCGTGATAATTCAGTTTACGGCTCTTACTCGCTAGCGGTTACCTGTCTTGTCGTGGACTAGTTAATCGGTCTGTTTATAAACATTCCTAGTGCCTGTAAGACAATAGAGAAAAGAAAAATAGGCGTGGCTACAATTATGAGTTTGACAGATATAGAAGTGTAGGGGTTCTGCGTTTAACTAACCATGCATACTAATGAGGAAGCAAAGGTGAAAGCCAGGTGGGAGCAAAACTTGTGGATACATGTAATCTATTTACATAATTTCTGTCACACAGTGTTGGAGAATATATTCCTGGTGTCTAATTTAAAATAATCCGAAATCCAGGGAGCCCAATTAAAAGGGTCCACATCGGGCTCCACAGTTACTATGGCCGGCCCCGACGGCGCTAAGTAATTACTGAACAAAGACAGCATAATGGCCAAAATATGGCAGAAAATAATTACGTTGTGCTCTTTCAGCTTATGACGTAACGATCAAGGTACGTCATTCATAATATTTAAATCGTTCATTTTTGCAAAATTGTGTTTCCCGAATTGCATTACGCAAGTGTGGGGGGAATCTCTGTCCCTCTCTCCCCTCCTTTTTTTTCAAATGCAGACTGCGATATTGTTAGATTTGAAATGTAGCGAGGGCGCTACGCCAAACTTTTTGCCCAAAATTTGGGCGGAGTTTTAAAAATAAACTAGCTCCTGCATTCTGAAAAGATCGATATTTTAAATTTTGAAAATTGCTTTATATTAATTTACCGGCAAAAATTTTTTTTTCAAAATGTTTTCATAGTCCAATTTGATAGTATATAAACCAGTAAATTTCACGCCATTTTCACATACGGCCTGAATGAATGAGACAGCGACTCGAAATTCTGAGTAGAAAGTAGCCAAGAAAAAATCGCTGTAACAAACTAATCTTCAGCAAGGGTTGTCTCACCTTTCAGGACAGGCATCTTGACTGACAGCTTCCACATAGGCGAGAATTAGTGTCGTCCAGAGAGAGAGAGAGAGAGAGAGAGAGAGAGAGAGAGAGAGAGAGAGAGAGAGAGAGAGAGAGAAAGGGAGAGAAAAATAATGTCCCTACTCCTCTCGATACATATCTTGCAACCCAGATCAATGTGCATCCCTGTATGTCACGGGGTGCCCTAAAAATCTTGGCGGTTTTAAAGACATCTAAGTCTTATACCATTCCATGCCAGCCGTACTTACTAGCACAGTCATCATAGGTACACAACAGTACACATCACAAATCGCCAGATAGTACAGAGGTGCATTTAGGCTATTCACAAAAGCCAGAGTATTCATGGCCCAGTGAACCATCAATGGCCAGATAATCTTGATGTCCAATACCCTATTCAAGTGCAGCTACTCAAAAGTGATAGTATCATAGACTGTGTCCTATGTGCATGTCTTATTTTATTTGTCCAATACCCTATTCAAGTGCAGCTACTCAAAAGTGATAGTGTCATAGACTGTGTCCTATGTGCATGTCTTATTTTATTCGTCAGCAAGTAGAATACGTTCCGAGCGTAGAATAATTATTTATGGGACTAAAGACTTTTTATCATATTTGTCACCAGTCCAGTCTCAAGTTTAAGAGTAATTAAGTTCTTAAATAATTAAGCCTATATAAATTCTTAACTTTTGAGCATCATCTTGCGCCAATATTTATCGTCTGTTATGCTACACAATCATATAAAGGTAAATAAATGTACATCTTAGTTTATCACTTATTTTTATATCTTTTGTGCTGTGGGTGCTTAAGTGTATAACTGTTTCTTCAGGGTAAACCGGAAGTGGGAGCTCTTGTACCTTTCGAGAATCCCAGAGTGAAGCTGTCCCTGGAGATCAAAATACCTGCTGAAACCTTCTTACTCTCAGAGAGGATTCGCCTTCTCTCGTAGTCGTAGATTTTTGATAGGGGAATTAAGACTTGGGTTGGTCCCTTCTGAATAGGTTAGAACGAGTGATAGCCACAGTGAGATGTGATATTAGAAATAGAGTTCCACGAGTGAGATGGTAGAAATTTATAGAGGCTGTCCCGGAAAATCGAGAATCTCTCTCTCTTTCCGCCTATCTTCTACAACAGATCCAAAGGAGTCAGACAGTCTATAAAAATATATATATATATTAATATATCTCTATCCACTCACGTGCACGCACATACAAGTGACGACAGTTAGACACACAGACGTGGGAAAACTATAACAATGATTATATAGATATTATGGGAACGAACTGACCACCACACTGAAATAAATGTAGGTATAGTTTATTTATCATAGTAAACTTACATCACAACATATAAAATACATCAAAAGCATACATATAGTCATAAAAAAATCAAGGAATGCTACAATAGTGATAGACCCCTTTGTATGGTCCTTCCCCTGGATATATAAGCTCACAGTCCCGTTAAAGAAAAGTGATAACCCCAAAGAGTTACAGATACATATGATTGAGTCTATGGTTTCCCCCTTTTAAGGTATGGACAGACTTGATACTCTGCTTTTCTAAGGGTAAATATTGTTAGCAATAAATTGCATAAAGGAAGTTACAACAATTTAGAAATCACTCAGTCCTGCATTCACTCTATTCATTCAGCAGTGATCACGTGCATTTGCTCATACTCACAGCTTTGGTAGCCACTTCTGGAAAATACAATTTTTCAGGACCGTTACCTACAGACTCGTCAATGGCAGCCGTGACCAAGAAATCCCCAGTTCCAAAAAGACGGGTTGAGTTCTTTGCTTTCGGGAACGATTCCTTGGGGGTGCTTATTTGTCGAATGTCTGTTTAAGTCACACAAAATTGTCCAGGTACGAACGTTAATAGCAAGCACAGTGTCACTAGCTTAGTTTTCTAGAAATAAGGAATGTCAGGTCGGTGGGTTCTTTCCGGACAGGACTATAATCGGTCACCACATCACTTGTCAAACTCCGTCGGAATGTTACTGACGTTAATAAGTTACTTGCCACACAGGCTAAAAATGTACTAGAGTCTTTCTCAGGAAGAATTTAATATGGCGCGATAGGCCTGTTTCTTCATTTA
The DNA here is from genome assembly GCA_024509875.1 of Oreohelix idahoensis. Lineage (NCBI taxonomy): Eukaryota > Metazoa > Mollusca > Gastropoda > Stylommatophora > Oreohelicidae > Oreohelix > Oreohelix idahoensis. Next base: position 24,536 of record JAMPIV010011943.1, read on the forward strand.
CCCTTTAAAGTGCTCGTAAAAAATTTGGACCAAGTCACTCTAAGGAAAATGTGTTAGTTCTTCACAGGTATTTACTCTGTACTAACGCCGGCAAAGTTTGGGTCACCCCAGTATTCACTGAATAAAGAAAAACCACATATGAAATATGTTACATATTATGCACTCAATATAACTTACGTCTTTTAAAATGCAAGCGTACAGCTTGACTTATCATTTAAAAGTTCCCGTACAATAAGTTATATTTAAAAATCATCAATCCTCATGAATTAGGAATACATGCGTACTCCGTCAACACTCATGAGGCTTCTAGCATTTATAAGTTAGTTTAGAAAAATTGTTCTCGTCTGATTATTTAGCAGTTAAATTAAATTCATTATAGCTACATTGTTGTTTAAGCTAGAAATTATAATTTATTCTGCTTTCCACTGAAACACGTCACTAGAAAATAATACAGACTATATAAATTAGCACTCTGCACCAAATCTAACTAATGAAATATGAGATAAGCGATTATCACTTTAAACACTTCACAAAATACTAGATATTTAATATAATATATTTACCTCCATACAGAACTACAGACTAAACCATGAACTAGAATACTGCAATCTAATGGTAGTCTAGAGCTCGGCAAAATGGCAAAGAAACTCAGACTTCGCCAAAACACAGATATTATGATCTAGCACAGCGATCTGTCTACTGCAAAATTTAGGAGCAAGAATGAAAATCTAGTTTCAAACTCTGGCTAATATCTATCAAACAGACAAAGAGGTGAACGTTTATTTCGCAAAACAAAATAATCTCCCCTTTCCGTCTTTAACACTTACGTAACTAGAAGACTACCATTAACTGACACTCGTGCGTTTTCACATCTCGCGAGGACCAGGCCAACCGTGAGTGCTTTGTCAGCTGGGATTTCCAGACAAATGTCTCAAACTGCGCCGAGGAGATGTCGGCTATCGCACCTCACTGAGCGTTCAGCCGATTCAACTCGTTGTGGCAGGTGAAAATGCAGAAAAATTTGTCGCTTATAGGTCTGGCGAAAGCGAATATTCACGGTGTATTTCGTCTGGTGTAGGGAAGGCTGTAGACATATGTCTGCTCCTATGTCTGGCTAGACGAATATGTTCACAGTTTGGTCCACTGACACCTAATGCCATAGAATGCATTTAACGCTCTCCCGTCTAGTGTAGAGACTGATACGTTATGTCATAAATGCGTTTACCAGTATGAGAAAGAAAACGGTAAAGTTGAGAATGGGGAAGAAAATATTTTTCGCAAACGAATGGATGCGAAAAATACAGGAAAAAGGTAAAGAGTGATAATAAAATAGAGGATACGGGTGAAAGAAAAAGAAGAGGATATAGGCAATTCAATGATCATAAAACCTCTGTGACATAACGTCCCCTCTTTAAGATATGGAAGCACTCCATGTCTACGTTATGGAATTAAATTTCCTATATCCGTAGCTTCAGGGTGTCTGTTTTCTTTCATCTCATCTCCCCCCTCCATCTCTCTCCAATTCCTACTCAAGTCTACTCCCTAAAGTTTCCTTTCTCTGGAATGTCTCCCATGCGCGCTTGAAAGAGCGTCGCCGCTTTTGACATTTTTGAAAGATTTCATGTGTGTGCAGTGGAATTTCCCTGCCACTATTGTCATCTTCGTCAGCTTTGGCGATCGTCAGGAGATGGTCGGAGGTTAGCACTGGTCTTTCCAAGTATCTCTTTAACAGATTTAAATGGAAAACCTTTTCCTTTCCTTGAATAGAGATCTGGTAGTTAGCCTTAGAAATCTTTTTGAGGACGGTAAACGGCCCTTGCCATCCGATCTTCAGCTGGTTGTTTCCGGTAGGGAGTAACACCAAAACTTTCTCTCCTGCTTCCAGTTCTCTCTCTTTCGCGACTTTCCTGTATCGGTTAGCGTGCTTTGTGCGTGCTCGTTTAAAGTTAGTCGTTGCTAGGTCCCATCCTAGTTTCAACCTTTCCTTTAACACCGACACATATTTACTTGCTGAGACAACTGTCTCATAAGCCTTCTGTTCTGTCAGAGACCAAAATAAGGCTTCAAGCGGGCCCTTAATGGGTCTGCCGAATAAAAGCGTAGCTGGCGGAAATCCTGTGGACGTATGAGGAGATTCTCTGTAGCCAAATAAAGCTGCAGGAATACAAAGATCCCAATCGTCAGGTTTCACTTGTGCCAGTTTACTTAGCATCATGTTGAGGTTTCCGTTAACACGTTCCACGAGCCCATTTCCGACCGGAGTATATGGCTTTGTGTAGATGTGTTGGGTCTTCAAGATCTTCACGATCTCATCCATCAACAGGTTTCGATATGGGGATCCGTTATCCGTCAACACTTGCTGAGGAAATCCCAACCGAGTGAAAATCTGCACGAGGGCTTCTGCGACATGCTTGGCATCTGCGCATGTTAGCGGGATAGCTTCTGCCCATAAAGTGCACGTGTCGACTAAGGTCAGGATGAACCTGTTCCTTCTTTTAGTCCTTTCAAAGGGTCCTAAAATGTCGATCACAACCTGTTCGAATGGTGTACCCACTATTGGCATTTCACAAAACGAGACTGGGGGTGTCCGTTGCTTGGGTGGTACACGTTGGCACTGGGCACAGGATTTGACATACCTGATAATATTAGTATTTACTCTTGGCCACCAATAATGAGTGGTTATCCGTTGGTTTGTGGCGTTCTGTCCCATATGTCCGCTAAAGGGAAGAGAGTGCCCCATTTCTAGGATTTGGCTTCTGTACTGTTTCGGTACTAGGAGCTGGTTGTAACCTTGGTCAGGCTTCCCCGTTCTGCGATAAAGTACGCCATCCTTAGAAAAAATGTCCCCGTACTGTCTGGGGTCCTTAGCCATGGGCAGTTTCCTAAAGCAGGGTGCCAAAGTAGGGTCCTTTTGTTGCGCTTCTTTAAGTTCTATGGGTAAGAAATTAGGCGCAGGCTCCCGTTCCTTCTTGGTTTGCCCTCTTGTAGTTACTGCTGCCACAATCGGCTCTTCCGGTTTCCCAATACACACGTATCTACCGCCAAGTATGACTGGGTAGATGGGATCATCCATAACAGCCGCTTTTATCAAGCCTCTGACAAAATCAGAGTGGATCTCCAACAATGCGATGGGAAGCGCTGTAGGTGCATCACTCTTACGAACTCCACAAAGTTGGACGGTCTCTCTTGTCTCTTGACCGGGTTTGACCAGGTTTCTGGCAACAATGCCATCATACGAAAGCCCCGTGTCAAATAAACAAGAAGTTTGAGAACCGTTCAAAATAACAATACCTCGCGTTGAGTGTGTATCCCCAACAGGTTGGGAATCACTATCAATAATTCCGCCTTGCGAGACTGTTAGTAAGCATCCGATGCGTTTAGGCTCGGTGTGCTCACTCTGATCATTTGTACCGTGCACAAGGGTTCTCCCTTTGCCACCTTGACCTTTCTGGCTGCGCTGCCTTGTAGGGCGGTCGGGTTGATCAGACTGTTTACTGTGGTTGGGGTACTTGTTTTTGTAGAACTTGGATTTTTCAGGAGGGGGGTTTTGAGGTCCAGTTTCTCTGTGGTTATTCTGATTAGAAGCATGAGAAGCATGAGAAGATTGGTCTAGATTATTTTTCCAAAAATGCTCTTCTGTCGGTTTACGTTTTGAGGCCGGTAATTCAGCCAGCGCATTTTGATAACGCTCAGACTTTTCCAAGATGTCTTCAAGCTTTTCTGCACCTTGCTCAGCTAAAAATCTCCGGGTATCAGCAGACAAAGTGTTCTTTATTTGTTCTGTTAAAACACATTCCTCCAGACCTTCATAGATAGAGGGGGGCTGCGAGAGCTCTAGGCACTTAGTCAAGTATCCCTTCAAACGAGATGAAAACTGCTGAAAAATTTCAGAATTCTCCTTCCTGCTGTTGCGAAACAGTTGCAAAAATTTGCGAGCATTCATTTCAAAGCGCTCCAGTAACGCTTTCTTCAACACCTCATAGTTGTCTTGTTGGCTGCTTTCCAGTTTGGCGTAAACATCATACGCACTGCTTTTCAACGCCTGAGAAAGCTTCATATTCCAACGCGACCTCTCTAAACCGTACAAAGTTGCAATTTTCTCAAATTTTTCTAACCATGTGTCAATCTTCTCATTAGGACAAGGGAAAGACTCAAGAGTGAAAGACATAGCGTTGAGTTGAAGAGATTGAGTGTTAGAAGGATCAGTTAAGGAAGAATGAGGAGAAGACTCTCCATTGCTGGAGGTAGAGGCAGCACCACGACTTTGGAATTCTAGAGCTTTAAAAGCCAACTCATGCTGTCTCTCTTTCTCTCTTTCCTCCCTCTCCTTCTCTCTTTCCTCATGCTGTCTCTCCTTCTCTCTTTCCTCACGCTGTCTCTCCTTCTCTCTTTCCTCATGCTGCATCCTGTGGATTTCCATTTCCTCATCCATCTTCTTCTGTTCTCTTTCTGCGGCTTCTTTCTCCTTCGCTTCCGCTGCTTTCCTCTCCGCATCATATCTGTCAAGTTCGTCCCTGACAAAAGCTTTCGCTTCTTCACCGTCAAAACCTTCTTCTCTCGCTTCGTCCCTGAGGAGTTGCCTAAGCTTTGCCCTCTCGGCCATAGTAATTAACTGACTGAGACTAGACGAGAAAGAGATAAGAAAAAGGATATACTGGTTCCTACCACTTCCGAGAAAATATCAACAAAAGATGATATACTTTAACCTGGGATACCTCCTCCAAAATAATAAAGTATCTAACTATCGCTGCTATTATTGGCAATAAAGCACCTAATGCAAACGACTACGCCAAATAAATGGTAGTTAAGATTACTCACTGAAAAATAAGTTGCTACAGTGGAAACAAAATAATTATTGCAAAAATTTAAAGAGAACAAAAAATTCCCTTAATTTTAAATCCACTATCAAGTTCACCCCTGAAGACAGTTAGGGTAAGGGAGGCAATTTACAGGACGTAGTTGTCTGAACGCATTCCTTAGCTTTGCTCAAACACCTACTTCTTCAAAACCCCTGTGAATGTTATACACTCACAAACTTTACCAGCGTTTAGTATTACAAAATCAGTAATTAACATATATTCCGACAAAATCAACCTGTAACTCCAATGTATATGTGCTCAAAAATGCTGTGGAAAAACCAATTATTAAATGTGTGGTCAGCACGCCCAAAACAGATCGATACGTCTAGGGGATAATTATTTTTTAAAAGTACAAAACTCACAAGACATCACACTCTTACTCTATATCAGAATAAAACAAATTAATCCTGCAAACGAGCTGATATTCGTATTTGCTAAGGACTAGAGTTCAATTCCCGGAAAAACGAGCCACCATTCGGTCGTCTCGTTTTCCTGTTCAAAAGTTAAAAATCCCTTTAGACGAGCCAACCATTCTGTCGTAGATTTTTGATAGGGGAATTAAGACTTGGGTTGGTCCCTTCTGAATAGGTTAGAACGAGTGATAGCCACAGTGAGATGTGATATTAGAAATAGAGTTCCACGAGTGAGATGGTAGAAATTTATAGAGGCTGTCCCGGAAAATCGAGAATCTCTCTCTCTTTCCGCCTATCTTCTACAACAGATCCAAAGGAGTCAGACAGTCTATAAAAAATATATATATTAATATATCTCTATCCACTCACGTGCACGCACATACAAGTGACGACAGTTAGACACACAGACGTGGGAAAACTATAACAATGATTATATAGATATTATGGGAACTAACTGACCACCACACTGAAATAAATGTAGGTATAGTTTATTTATCATAGTAAACTTACATCACAACATATAAAATACATCAAAAGCATACACATAGTCACAAAAAAATCAAGGAATGCTACAATAGTGATAGACCCCTTTGTATGGTCCTTCCCCTGGATATATAAGCTCACAGTCCCGTTAAAGAAAAGTGATAACCCCAAAGAGTTACAGATACATATGATTGAGTCTATGGTTTCCCCCTTTTAAGGTATGGACAGACTTGATACTCTGCTTTTCTAAGGGTAAATATTGTTAGCAATAAATTGCATAAAGGAAGTTACAACAATTTAGAAATCACTCAGTCCTGCATTCACTCTATTCATTCAGCAGTGATCACGTGCATTTGCTCATACTCACAGCTTTGGTAGCCACTTCTGGAAAATACAATTTTTCAGGACCGTTACCTACAGACTCGTCAATGGCAGCCGTGACCAAGAAATCCCCAGTTCCAAAAAGACGGGTTGAATTCTTTGCTTTCGGGAACGATTCCTTGGGGGTGCTTATTTGTCGAATGTCTGTTTAAGTCACACAAAATTGTCCAGGTACGAACGTTAATAGCAAGCACAGTGTCACTAGCTTAGTTTTCTAGAAATAAGGAATGTCAGGTCGGTGGGTTCTTTCCAGACAGGACTATAATCGGTCACCACATCACTTGTCAAACTCCGTCGGAATGTTACTGACGTTAATAAGTTACTTGCCACACAGGCTAAAAATGTACTAGAGTCTTTCTCAGGAAGAATTTAATATGGCGCGATAGGCCTGTTTCTTCATTTACCCTTTAAAGTGCTCGTAAAAAATTTGGACCAAGTCACTCTAAGGAAAATGTGTTAGTTCTTCACAGGTATTTACTCTGTACTAACGCCGGCAAAGTTTGGGTCACCCCAGTATTCACTGAATAAAGAAAAACCACATATGAAATATGTTACATATTATGCACTCAATATAACTTACGTCTTTTAAAATGCAAGCGTACAGCTTGACTTATCATTTAAAAGTTCCCGTACAATAAGTTATATTTAAAAATCATCAATCCTCATGAATTAGGAATACATGCGTACTCCGTCAACACTCATGAGGCTTCTAGCATTTATAAGTTAGTTTAGAAAAAATTGTTCTCGTCTGATTATTTAGCAGTTAAATTAAATTCATTATAGCTACATTGTTGTTTAAGCTAGAAATTATAATTTATTCTGCTTTCCACTGAAACACGTCACTAGAAAATAATACAGACTATATAAATTAGCACTCTGCACCAAATCTAACTAATGAAATATGAGATAAGCGATTATCACTTTAAACACTTCACAAAATACTAGATATTTAATATAATATATTTACCTCCATACAGAACTACAGACTAAACCATGAACTAGAATACTGCAATCTAATGGTAGTCTAGAGCTCGGCAAAATGGCAAAGAAACTCAGACTTCGCCAAAACACAGATATTATGATCTAGCACAGCGATCTGTCTACTGCAAAATTTAGGAGCAAGAATGAAAATCTAGTTTCAAACTCTGGCTAATATCTATCAAACAGACAAAGAGGTGAACGTTTATTTCGCAAAACAAAATAATCTCCCCTTTCCGTCTTTAACACTTACGTAACTAGAAGACTACAATTAACTGACACTCGTGCGTTTTCACATCTCGCGCGGACCAGGCCAACCGTGAGTGTTTTGTCAGCTGGGATTTCCAGACAAATGTCTCAAACTGCGCCGAGGAGATGTCGGCTATCTCGCCTCACTGAGCGTTCAGCCGATTCAACTCGTTGTGGCAGGTGAAAATGCAGGCAAATTTGTCGCTTATAGGTCTGGCGAAAGCGAATATTCACGGTGTATTTCGTCTGGTGTAGGGAAGGCTGTAGACATATGTCTGCTCCTATGTCTGGCTAGACGAATATGTTCACAGTTTGGTCCACTGACACCTAATGCCATAGAATGCATTTAACGCTCTCCCGTCTAGTGTAGAGACTGATACGTTATGTCATAAATGCGTTTACCAGTATGAGAAAGAAAACGGTAAAGTTGAGAATGGGGAAGAAAATATTTTTCGCAAACGAATGGATGCGAAAAATACAGGAAAAAGGTAAAGAGTGATAATAAAATAGAGGATACGGGTGAAAGAAAAAGAAGAGGATATAGGCAATTCAATGATCATAAAACCTCTGTGACACTCGTTTACTCTTGGTGTCCTAAGTAGGCCTTCATACTTACGAGCCATCACCATATAAAGCCTAGGGGATTTTATCCCACCTTCAGCTTTTGCATTTAGCAGAAACGAAATCACCTTGCGACACTGCTGCCTGTCCTGATGATGTTATTAATTCTTCTGTGGTGATTAATCTAGAAGCATTGCTTGTAAAACTATGGAACAACGTGTCAAAAATGGCACATGGAGAAGGTGGGAAAATAAGCAAAAGGACTGAAATTTGACTAATTAATTAAGAGCTGCTTTATCGCAACAGAGTTTGTAGATGTCGGAATATTTCCTTTTTTTTTTTAAACCAAATGATTAAAAACAAACTTTCTATTACTCCATATCCGAACCATTATTTAAGGGAGTATCTTGAGCGACTAAATCGGCCGAGTTAATGCAAATGTAACACCCTTAATTTTTATTTACACTGACTAGAATTAACAATAAGGTAAATTAAAGACATTGTGTCAACAATAAGACAAATGCCATTATTAAGGATAGTCACAACATTTTTAACTCCGTGCATGAAAAAAAAAACGAGCTGTGAAAAAGATTTCCACTTTGGTGGGACAAATTTGGGTACGTACGCAGAAGGAGATATTTCAAGCGGCGCGCAATTTAGTGCAATTACCAGTAGCGCACGATTTTTACGCAGTTTTTCAGATTTCAGCTTTGGTGGAAAAATAGATGGCGACATTTTAGTACGGATGCAAACGGAAATATTTCAAGCGTCATGCAATTTAGTACAAGGACAAGAAGCTCACGAATTGTACGCAATTTCCAGACTGCAACTTTGGTGGAAAAAGATTTTGGAACAGATGGACGCCTACGAAAATTCTTACATGTAATAGAGTTCGTGCGAGTCTTTGCACATGGCATGTGAATGATTGATGCAGGTTTCACTGTAAGGGACCTGCGCCAGTAATGATGGCTCAATTCACCATAGGAAGCGCAAAGGAACATGATGATCTCTACGTGTTGCTGCCTTATTTTTTTTTAACCACTGCTTGGAAAATTGTGTAGGATTTGCTATCCATGATATTAATACATAATAATAATAATAATAAATTCTTTAAGCACCAAACACGGCGCATAAGGCAGAAACCAGTGCTCTCCAGGTTGTTCGTTGTGACGCCACTCCTCTTAGCTCTTGCACATTATTTAGGCCCAACGTTCTTCCTTCTCTTATTATTGTTCTTCTGAGTGTTTCTTTTGGTCTTCCTTTTTTCCTCTTACCCTCAGGAACCCAAGTGAGAGCCTGTAGTGGTATTCTGTTGTTTTGCATTCGTAGGATATGACCGATATATGACCATCGTCTTTTCCTTATATAGTCGGAGACATATTTCTGCCTAGAGTCTTCTCTTATTTGTCGATTAGTCTTGAATTCTTTCCAACTGATGTTCATGAGTTTTCTAAGACATTTGTTCTCGAATGTATTCAGCTTGTTCTCCAATGATTTTGTTATTTTCCAACTCTCACAGCCGTATGTTAACACTGAGATAACATTTGAATTAAACAGACGAAGCTTGGTATGTATATTCAATGATCGTAATTTCCAAATGTTAGATAATCTATTGAAGGCGCTAGCTGCCAAAGCAATTCTAGTATGGATTTCTCTTGTTGTGTCACCATCCTGAGTCATTTTACTGCCTAAATAATTGAAACTTTCAACTTTCTGTAGTTTTTCCCCGTTCAAGATGATATCAAAGGTCTCGTTAGAAAAGTTCATAGCTTTAGTTTTAGAGGCATTTATTTGGAGACCTATTTTAACCGAGAGATGACACAAATTATTTATTGCTTCTTGGGATTGTCTTGGTGTTGAACTTAAGAATGCTACATCATCTGCGAAATCCAGGTCCCCCAGGAATTTTCCATTTGTCCATTTTATACCCAATTGTTCATTGTGGGTATAGTTTCTCATAACCCAATCAATAGCTATTCCAAAAAGTAGTGGTGACATAATACAGCCTTGTTTCACCCCTGTTTCTACTGTAAACCATTCTGTATTCCCTTTATTTGTTCTAACACAACATCTTGCATTGTCATATAGCGCTTTGATTATATTCACATATTTTGTTGGAAAACCATAGATTGTAAGTATCTTCCACAATGATGGGCGGTGTAGACTATCAAAGGCTTTTTGAAAATCGACGAAGGTGATAATAAGTGGCGATTGCCTTTCCACTGATTCTTCTATAATTGTTCTTAGTGTGAATATTTGATCAATACATGATCGTTTCGGCCTGAAACCCGCTTGTTCTTCTCTGATCTTTTCGTCAGCATGCAATTTAAGTCTTTCTAACATCATGCAACATAATAATTTTCCAGGTACCGATAATAGAGATATACCACGCCAGTTATTACAGTCTGATAGATCACCTTTCTTCGGTAACTTTACAATAATACTGTCTTTCCATTGTTGTGGTGTTTGTTCTTCTCTCCATACTTCATTTATAATATCTAAAATTCTCAAGAGGTTGTTGTCATTAACTGCTTTAATCATTTCCCCTGAAATTTCGTCAACTCCAGCAGCTTTAAAATTTTTTAATCTTTTAACGGCTTGTTTGATCTCGTCCAGCGTGAATTCATCGCAAGTTATTGGCAAGGTGGTTGTGGGTGTTTCATTATTAAAATCAGGTGTTACTGTTGGTGGTGGTCTGTTTAGCACCTCCATGAAGTGCTCAGCCCATCTCTTCATTTGTTCTTTTTCTGTTGGTATTGAATTCCCTAATTTATCTTTAACAGGTGTTTCCATAGCAGTAGGCTGGTGACATAGTTGTTTTGTAATTTGATAAAGGCACCTACTATTACCAGTTCTTGCAGCATTTTCAGCTTCTACGGCCAGTTCATTGATGAAATGTCTTTTATCTCTTCGAGTTTTTGTCTTCACTTCTTTATTTAACAAGTTATAAGTTAGTTTGCAAGATTCAACTGCATTATGTGTACTTGCCGCTAGTAGTTTAAGTTTTGCTGTTTTCCTTTCTTGTATTTTATCTCAAGTATCTTCTCTCATCCATTTTTTCTTTTTATGTACTAGGTATCCGGTGGTCGCTACTGCTGCTTCTGTCATTGCTGTTCTCAGTTGTTCCTATTTAGTATCGATTGTCTTGCTGGTGATATCGTTGTCAATTTTGCTTAAAGCATCGAAATAGTTGTTCATTTTGACATTATATTCCTCCTTTATATCATTTGAATGCAGTCTGTGTACATCTATTCTTCTATTTTTATTCTGTTGGTATAACTTCTTCAGTTTAATTCTCAGTTTAGCTATGCAGAGGTTATGATCACTTCCGATCTCTGCACCTCTGTATGCTCTGACGTCTTGAACTGATGAGCGAAATTTAGCGCTTATGCAGAAGTGATCTATCTGGTTCTTAGTTCTGCCATCAGGTGAATTCCATGTTATCTTGTGGATATTCTTATGTGGAAAGATGGTGTCTGCCACAACGAGGTTTGATATTTCACAAAGTTCTAGAAGTCTTTCGCCATTTTGATTCATACAGCCTATGCCATGAGTACCGAGATATCTTTGTACTCCATCGTTGTTGTCACCTACTTTGGCGTTAAAATCACCCATGACTGCTATTATGTCATGCTTGGGTATTGTGTTGATGGTACTTAGAAGTGCTTCATAGAAGTCATCTTTTGTGGTATCAAGAGCGTCGTTAGTTGGTGCATAACATTGTACAATTGAGAGCTTGAAAAATCGTGTCTGAAATCTAGCTAATATTAGCCTCTCATTAATAGGTACCCAGCTGATAAGCGATGCTGCTGCTTTCTGTGTCATTAAGATGGCTACTCCCTCTGTGTGACGATTATCATTACTACCAGAGTATATAATTTGCTTTTTTTCTTCTGAAATATATTTTTTGCCCTTCCCCGTCCATCTACACTCGCTGACACCCAATATGTCCAACTTATAATTATCCATTTCTTTAATTACTTCTTCCAATTTTCCGTCTTGATACATAGTTCTTACATTCCAGTATCCAATTTTAAAAATCTCCTTAGCCCCCAAGATATTAGAGTGAGTCATGTTTACTGTCGAGCCTGGTTCTGTTTCGGTAACAATAGCTTGTTTTACGATAGTGAATTGTTAACTCACTGATCAACCCTCCGATCCAACCGACCGATTCGAGGGTTTCGAGGTCAGTTATAGGAAAATATCTACACCATACATGGTTTACCCATAAGTACAGGACAGAGGGTAGGTTTTGCTATTGTATACACATTTATAACACGTAAGGAAGAGAAACCCGATGCCTGTAAACAGTAAATAAATATTAGACAAACATAAAGTATCTCTCGCCAAAGAAAAGTGCGCAAAGCACGGCGCGCAAGCGCCATGTGAAAGGCGTGCGTGTTCAGACTTTTTTTAACCTCGGATTTAAAACAAATATTTTGGTTTTTTAATACTCTCCCGAAAATAGTAACACTCGACAAAGAAAAGTGCGTAGGTGTTTAGTGTGCATGCGCCAATAAAATCTAAATGTGAACGGCGTGCAGGTTCAGACTAACACGAACGAGCCAGTCTTCTCCGATGAAAAGCTATACTTCGCACCGTCTTATGACGGGATTTTACACTTGTGTTATATGTCTGTGGCCTAATGGATATGAACTCAGTTTCATAATCCAGATATACCAGGTTCGAAACCTGCTGCAGGCGGTTTGGTAGCAGATCGCTTTGTGTGGATTTTTAACATTGGTATAAGCGCCTACCGTTCAGAAAGCAATGGCAAACTACTGAATGAAAAAAATTGCCTAGAAAAATCATAAACAGCCAATAAAAGCTGGGGTTGATTGCCACGTCCTGTAAAGGATAAGCAACTAACTTATATATAAAATTCCAGCTTTTTCTGTCAGTGCGTAACGCTAAGGGATGCAACTTTGGTTGAAAGTTAGACATTAATTGTATTGTTTCCCTTATATGTAATAGTAACACTTACCAAAGAAGAATTCGCACATGACGGTGTGCTAAAAATATATTTATAGAATGTGTGATCCCGTATACACACATGGGGATCGTCCCTGCTGCTACGTAGTTCTACTAACAGGAAGAAGCAATTGACTTTCTTCTGGCGTGTTGCGAGAAAAAGAATGTTGTTATATATTGTGGGAGCATTTTAACATCAGATGTCAAAAAATATATACTGAAGCACATTAAAAACGCACCACTATTATATATACTGATGCCGAGAAGCTGGGAAAAAAAAGTGTGGGAATGGATTTTCCCCGTGTTTGCCATGAATGGCTGCTGGAATGAAAAGTGCATGATTCAACCCACGGGTTTGTGTACAGACTACATGAAAACAATAAAAGTTACACGTGCAACACGATTCCCAACAACTATGACCCTGAAAATGTGTACGCGTTGTGGCAGTATACTCGGTATAAAAAGGCCATTGAGACAAAACACCTAGTGCATGTGCTTGAAATGCCACGACTATCTGAAAACGACCGCCAACGAGCCATTGGTATGTTGGAGACCGGAATGAGCTCGCAGGCCATTGCCAGAAGGATGAATTGCCACCAGAGCACTATTGTACGTCTCAATGAACGTTACGGAACCACTGGCAGTGCCAGGGATAGACTTTGGAGTGGCCAACCACGAGTTACTACCCCTGCGCAAGATCGTCATATTGTGCTGAGTCACCTAAGGAATCGTTCTCTCCCGGCAAGTCAAACAGCAAGAGCAATAGTGGGTAGACGTGGGCAAGTCTCTCGAATGACAGTCGTATGACGACTCAGAGATACAGGCCTTACTGCAAGACGACCTTATGTTGGGCCAAACATGTCAGATGGACTAGACTGCAATTACCCCAGCCTTACTGCATGGGACGCGCTACGGCCACCAGATTTGACTACTGAAGAGAAGGACCAGTCCAAGGCACCGATGGAAACCCCAGCGGCTGAAGCAGATACCAATCAACCTCACACCGGCAGCTAAGTACTATAACAGCGCAGTAATGGCCACTTGAAATTTTGTTTTCTAATAGAATATCCACTTACAATTTAGATCTTCCAATGAAAAAAATATGAGTATTTCATTGATTATAAACAACTTTATTTATTTTACATTTTTAACACATACGTGATAATTAAACCTCTTTATCTGTAACTTTAAATCAATAGTTGAATTTATAACTATTGAATGAATTGTATGTCTGTACCCTCCACCAAATTTTAAATATATACATTTTATTAAGGCATGCACTGTACAAGCGATACACAATATAATAATCCTAATCTTCATTTCTTCCCAAAAACAACGTTACAGATTTCATTAACATAAACGATTTGAGAATCACTGCCCTCATTGAACACAAACAATTCTATTTCTAATGTTCTAGTCTATCAAGGGACAAAACTTCGAGAACCATTGTTATCAGTACTTCATTAAAAACTATTATCAACAATATATATATATATATATATATCATCTCATCTCAACCCGTAACCCGTCATGGGTCGTAGGGGTGCCATGGTGAAAGCATCAGCAGACAGGGTCCTCTACTGCTCTCTATCCTCAGCAATGCGTACAAGTGTGGAAAAACCGTGTCCTGCCCATTCTTTGATGTTATCAGACCAGGATTTTCTTTGCCTTCCTCTTCTCCGTTTACCTTCGACTGTTCCCTGGAGGATCGTTTTCGAAAGGGAGTCATGACGAGTTACATGCCCAAACCAGGCAAGCTTTCGACGTTTCACTACTGACAAAAGTGGTTCTTGGTGGCCTGCATAGTTGTTTATCTTCTCTCTAACATAGACATTTGTTTTGTGCTCTTTATAGCAAATGCGCAAAATTCTTCTATAACATTTATGCTCGAAAGCCTGAATCCTTTGCTCCGTATCTGCAGTGAGTGTCCAGCCCTCACACCCATACAAGAGAATAGATAATACGAGTGATTTGTATAATTTGATCTTCACAGGAAAACTGATGTTACTTTTCCAGATAACATTTAGCCTTGTCATGGCAGCTGAGGCCATCTCAAGTCTTGTCTTGATTTCTTTATTTGATCTTCCATCACTACATATAGTGGATCAGAGATATTTAAAGGTGTTAACTTCTATTAACGTTTGCCCATTTAACATAATGTTGGTCGGAACATGTTTCTTATGGCTATTCACCAATATCTTGCTTTTTTCTATATTAATTTTCATTCCATACGTTCTTGTTACTTTCTCTAGTCTAGAGGTAAGGTCTTGAAGTTCTGATTCTGTTCCAGCTATCAGATCGATATCATCAGCAAAACGTAGATTGCAAAGAGGTCGGCCTCCAATCGATATGGTTGTTTTATAATCGTAGAGAGCCTCCTGCATAATATGTTCTAGATATATATTAAAAAGCACTGGAGGCAGGATACATCCCTGGCGAACTCCTACAGTTGTTTTGAAAAATTCTCCAATGTCATTGCTTGCGAAAACAGCACTGCTTCCGTCCTTGTATAGTGCTTCAATGATATCTATGATGTTGATATCAAAATTAAATTTTCTCATTATTTGCCATAAGCCTTCATGCCAGACTCGATCGAAGGCTTTTGTGAAATCGATGAAATTATGATATAAATCGTGTTGATGCTGGAGATGTTTTTCGATCAGTAATCTAATATTGAAGATTTGTTCTGATGTACTTCTTTTTGGTCTAAAGCCAGCCTGTTCCTCGGACAAGATTTCTTCTGATTTCTGTTTTATTCTGTTCAAAAGTATCTTTAACATCACCTTACTTGGATGACTAATAAGGCTAATGGTTCTGTAGTTCTTGTACATTTTTTAGATTTCCTTTCTTTGGAAGCGGTATTACTAATGATTGCGTCCACTCTTTTGGCCATTTTTTTGTACTCCATAACTTCTGGCAAATTTTTGTCATGATTTTTACTATATCTGGTCCTCCATATTTCAAGAGCTCTGCTGGGATATTATCCACACCCGGTGACTTCCCTCCTTTCATCGAACATATAGCCTCTTCCACGTTTTCCCGTAATATTGCTGCATTTCCGAGTTCCCTGTTTTCGCACTTAATGTTGTTTAATATGCTATAATCAGTGTCGAGTTTACAGTTATATAATTCTTTACAATATTCTGTCCACCTTCTCATTACAGCTGTTTTTTCATTGAGCAGAGCCCCATTGCTATCTTCTATGACAGTTACCCAGGGCTGTTGAGGTTTTGATAGTCTTCTTAATGTGTCAAAAGCTGCCTTGCTGTTACCTTTTATTAGCTCCGTATTAATGGACTCACATTGATCAGCTACCCATTTTTCTTTGGCCTGTTTCATTTTCTGTCTAATATTTTTATTCACCATACTGTATTGCCATGCTGCTTCAGGAACCTCTTTCTTAACCTTTTTAATTTCTCGCTGTGTATCACATAACTTCAGAATGTCATCTGTAACCCATGGTTTGTTTATTTTCTTTCTTTTACCAAGTATATATATATATATATATATATATATATATATATATATATATATATATATATATATATATATATATATATATATATATATATATATATATATATATATCACAAATGGCGACGGACAGATATTACTTAACAATTGCTTGGCCCTATGCAGCATTGTTTTTGACGTCTGAATTATCTTGTGATTTCTCACTTGAGATAGAAGCGTCATTATCCTTCTATCTACGTCTTTCCCAAGAGTAATCTTGTGCGAAGGTAGACGCACCTTTGACGACCCATTTTAGATACTCTTGAGTTTTGACCACTGTTGGACCACTACTGCAAAGCAGGGGAGGCAATTCGTGACACAGTCACTTCATACGTTTTCAACGATTTAATATTAGATTAAATATTATTAAATTAAATATTATTTAATATTGTTAGGAAGCTTATTTGCGCACAATGGCAGTATTCTTTCTCTCTCGTATCACGCTGTAGTGGCTTTTGATGAATAACAATAAGATATCTGTTCACGATTCTTGTGACAGCTTCGTCGACTAGTTTTATGAAGTCTGTACTGATTTCAAGTTTGAGCGGTTTTAAATAGTGGACTTTCCTACGTATCGGTGACTGTCACATGATGTTTTACAACTGTGACTCATCTGTGCTTTATAGGCAGCATGTATGGATATTAGGGGGTGAGTGATGGTCATTGTTGATGATGACATGTGTATGACACGAAGCTAAACTAAAGATAGCCAGTCATGTGACTGAGGACTGCACAAGGGGATTACGTGAGGAAGTTCAACCGGACAGTGTGTTCGGGGGAGACCAGCAAGATTGCCGTCGAGGGAAGACGTATATGGAGAAGATGATGGAAGATCTTCTCTGTCTAACTGATACCCAGAGGCGGATCTACTATGAAGCTAATGAAGCTTGAGCTTCAGGGCCCCTAAGTCTAGTTTCTCTATAATACGTTTCTTTCCCATCCCCAGCACTTTTTTTAAAATAAAAGGGGGCTCCTCCAAGAGTGCAAGCTTCAGGGTCTACAAAAGGTAGATCCGCCACTGCTGATACCTGCTAAGTTTTGCCCAGCGTGACGCTGGAGATATTTCAGACCGTTTAATATGAGTTCTTTTGCAAGTCAATGAGTCTTCTGACACAGCGTCTCTGAGTATGTTGATCTCCAATATAGTTCAGCGCCAGTAGCGAGTTGTGCGCCATGTTGATTTTGTGAGCTCAGCAGGGTATGTAGATGATGTCGGTTAGATATTGTTAGCCACTTATTTTGGTTTTATGCATTCGCACTGTGCCCGTTATATTTGTATGCCGATATTTGTCAGATTGTTGAATATGTATTGAGAATGCCAGACCTTATAAGAGTTGTTCTTTATATACGGTGTCTCTAAGATTGTTTAGAGTGTTACCTCTCGGATTGTAGCGCGAGCCTTCTTTATAGGACTATAGTCGCAGTGTGGTGAAGCGTTAACTACTTTCAGTCATGTATGCTTCCCAAACACAACAGGCACTTATTAGCTGCAATATTTATACAGTGGATGGGTGTGAAAAAAAAATCGAAAAAAGGTGATTCGTCTTACGAGGACAAAAAGACAAAGAAAATAGCCAACGTTACGGTCACAAGGCCTTCGTCAGGGAAAGGAAAGAAAGTGAAGGCTAGATAGGACACATAAGAACCTAAATAACTATAAAAATTAAATATAGGTACTTCCCTGAAGGCGTCGAATTCCTAACGCTTTTGCCGCCCCCGATCTTATTCATGCGACAGCTGCGGGCTTCAAGAGTATTGAACAGTATTTACGCGAATAGGATGCGTTGCTTCGGTTACTTCAAACGGAATCATTAGTGCATCCTCACTCAAACCACACATGATAATTGACTTAATGAAGTTTGAGACTAATGTTTTAGTAATTTTTCGGGCAATAAATATTTGAGACAGGACAAAATTACAGTTACACACATTTTCTAGGAAAAGGTAAATTATGTCTGTGCAGATTCTGTCTTTCTTGTAATATTCTTTGAGACATGAGAAATATTTTGTAATGTACGACGTTTGAAGATGCAACTGTTCAGAGTATGATGAATTTTCCTATACCTTCAGGGCGATTACTTAAATGTGTACTGATACATTGTACTTCGCTAATTCATTGTTATAAGACTTAGGGTAAGGTATTAACAATTCATTTGTATACCTTACTGGTGCCATCACGGATATAGATGTCGTCATCATTTCTTTTGCAATTATTGCCTTTGACTTATTTGTTATGCATAACTCATGAATACTGTGAATATATTTTGATGTATTTTTCATGAGTACCTCACGGTGACCATATATGTACTTTGTGTTAAACAATCGTTTTTCTTGATGCTTTTTTCGGAAGTGTTTTTCCTGAAAATTGTTTTTTTCCCCTGTGTATTTTAACTGGAATTGAAAATTAATACCATATTAGTTATGATTATTATGTTTTGTTGCAAGTTTGCTATTGTAACACAGTTCACAGCTCAGTCTATGAGCCACGTTTATTATTTTCTCCCAGTATGAGATTTGAAGTTAAATGGGTATAAGATGGAAGTTCATTTGTCACTGACATTTATTAGACATACTTTTCATTTTACTACTACATTTTTAATGTATGATTACAATGTGTGTGTTTTTTTTCCTTTTGGATTAATGGCACACACCTCCTATTTGTGTGACATGACTGAGGTGATATATGTCATCCTCTAGTCTTAAGAAAACTTCGTTTTCTTTCTTGAGGGGCAGGATGGATGTCACAGGATGTTTTACAACTGTGACTCACCTGTGCCTCATAAGAAGGCTTGTATGGATATTAGGGGGTGAGTGATGGTTATTGTTGATGATGACATGTGTATGACACTAAAGATAGCCAGTCACGTGAGTGAGGCCTGCGCAAGGGGATTGCGTTAGGAGAGTTCAACCGGACAGTGTGTTCGGGGGAGACCAGCAAGATTACCGTCGAGGAAAGACGTATTTGGAGAAGATGATGGAAGATCTTCTCTATCTGGCTGATACCTGCTAAGTTTTGCCCTGCGTGATGCTGGAGTTATATGGGGAATATTGCACTAGACAATTAGTTATATGGGGAATATTGCACTAGACAATTAGTTATATGGGGAATATTGCACTAGACAATTAGTTATATGGGGAATATTGCACTAGACAATTAGTTATATGGGGAATATTGCACTAGACAATTAGTTATATGGGGAATATTGCACTATACAATTAGTTATATGGGGAATATTGCACTAGACAATTAGTTATATGGGGAATATTGCACTAGACAATTAGTTATATGGGGAATGTTGCACTAGACAATTAGTTGTCTGGGGAATATTGCATTAACAGTGCAGACATGTTATTTCGCAGCATGTTAGCCATATAGCATACAAAAAAAAAATAATTTCATACTGATTAAATCTCATTATTAAACATATCTTTGATAACAATATTGTTTTCGTAAAGTTTGCTTATCAGATAGAACTCGACTATGACGCTCGGAGTTGCTGAAGCAGACCGTAACTTTTCTCGTGATGCCTTCCTCGTGAGAGTGCACGAAAAAGCTGGTCATTTGCAAATATGCGTTCGGCAGGGATAGCTCAAATTTGATCACACGATTGTGCACGTGATTTGTTAATGGTCGTTGGATTTGGTATCAAAAGTGAGAATAACTGGGGTTGACGTATCTGGTTGGTTCAGAAATGTATACAACCAGCGCGCTGTAGTATTGCCAGCAGAGATGGACGTATGTGTCGTTCCGATAGATTTGTGAGTTATTTTTGGTCCCGTCTGAGTAGAGTGGATGGTGATAAGTACGTGAGAGAAAGGTGTGAGAAATAGATTTCACGGATGAATAGCTTAAGGAGAAGATATGTCTCTGGACTGAGTATGTTTCTCTAGTCCAGCCTATCTCTACGACTATAATTTAGTACAAGACTACCTTGCCCTCCTCATACACATAAATATAAGTTTAACTACACACACACACAGCTATGTGACAACAAGACACACAAACGTGAAAAACTACGGTTAATTGGGTATGGGTCTGACCAACACACAAAGTTAAGTTTCTTTTGTTGTTTATTATCATTTAAACTTGACAACATCAAATATCTAAAGAAAGATCAAATAAAATCAGTTTTACATACATATAAAAAGCAGAATAAATGTGCCCTCCTGTCATGAAATATTCTAATCCACATATATAAATTATTAGGTAAATATGAAGCCTAACAAATAAAATTAATAAAGAGAAGAGCAATGGTAAAATAACAGTGCTGTCACAAAGAATGTACTCGAAATCCCCCTTGTTTTCTGCTTCGTCTGCAAATTGTAACGCTTTCACGTTGATATAAAAGCTTACTGTATTATTACCCGCCTTCTTCAATGAAACGTGTGCTGCATTTCTAAGAAAAAACATTGAGACGTACTGCGTAATGACCTAAATTAACCCTAACATTAATTATACTGCGTTACCAAAACGAACGAACAGATGGACTAAAAGGATAGCGAGAAGGGAGAGGCAGAAAAGCCGAACATTAAACACGCTTCGCGCGATACGCAAATGCTGCCATCACGCGTGTAAGTCTACAAGCACTAACTTTTTCAGACGGACAGTGATAAAATACACTACCCTTTCCCAGAGTTAGGTTTATAAATCATAACAAACTCTTATTAGAAAAGATAACATTAGATGGGTTTACGTTTGAACACATAACAGTACCCAGACAGCACATCTTCGAAACAGGAGGTAGAAGAAATTGCATATTTTGAACGCAGCCACGTAGCTCCTTTAAATTAGTATTTTTGGGTTCCTTAGTGCTTGCTGACAAATAATATGTAAAACGTTACGCAAATAGTCCAGGAATTAATAAATTATACCCAAAATAAAATATTGGGGGTGCCTGACAGCATAAAATCATTTCTGCTCATAAGATTTTTTTTTTAACGTGTTTGAAAAAAATTTACGTTACAGAAATAGCCTACCATGTAAACTCCAAATTGATTGGAGCGCAACAAATGAAAGCCTAACCACGATTGGTCGGGCTATAAATACTATCTTGGTTGTTAGGGGAGACGGGAAAAGATAACATTTTTTTCAAACACTTGTCGAAACGTGGCTCATTGGCCAGTCTCGCTGATATACACACTTGGGAGCGTTAGTTCGAAACCACTTGTTTAAATACACTTGATAAAGCATCAGTGCGTTGAAGCCAGCTTATATTTGACTCAATAAAAGCCTGGAAGATAAGCAGATGGAAATTTGTGCCAGTTTGTGCCAGAATTCATTGCTAATCAACGTATCTGTGTTATTCGTATGAATTGTGGTAAGCTTGAACCATTTAATATCTTTTAATGAAAATTGAATGTGAATTGTTGATTTATGCCTGTATATATATGTGTAGTTCAGTGGCAAACGTGAGGTAAAGCCTAAAATGCTCCAGCCTGAACAGAGGGTGTTGGAGAGAAGTAAAACGGCATGGAATGGCCAAACAGTACACTGACACCTGGATGATTGACTAGAAAGAAATAATGCTGGAAGTGCAGAGGCGTAGTAACCATTAAGAAGGGTAATACTGGAATAAAGTATTTCAGATGAAGCTGACTGTTGGCCTAACGCTCTGAACGCAATGTTTGTGATGTATTGTGATCAGTGTAAAAAGAAAATATAAATTAGTTATGAAGTAGAAGGTACATCCTTCTTGATTTCAGGGACAGTGGTCTTGATGGTACTGAGCAGCATCTGGTCAGAGATTTGCTGAATCCAGAGTCGGACAGCATACTCCTTGATCTTTTTAGCTATCAGTGAGGTGTCTCCTGAGCCCAGAGGAGAATTCGAGCAGAGGAGTCCTTTCCTGCCGCCATCACTCAAGATAAGCAGAGTTGGCCAGCTGAGCTCAACATTATGTCCCCTCATCTTGAACTGACTTTTTAAAATTAACATTAAGAGGGGAATTTACTTGTCTTAAAATCAGGAACTGTGAACATCTCCAATACTGGTCCCTAAAGACAAACTATTGAAGTCATGATGACAAATACCAACAGAGCTTGAACAAAACAAAACCAGTATTACCTCATTTTACTACTACACAACTGACACACATAGAACATTTGTAATAATATATGTCACTACAATATTCATATTAAATACATTCTGTACATAACTTGTAATTTAAATTGATTGTGATTCCTGGTTCCCTTGTAGTTGAATCAGGACACATATTCATTCATGCCGTAATGAATACATATTGTTATTTGAAAGTTTATCAGTGACTCTTTTAAGATATCTTTGTAGAGTGTTATATGTATGTGAGTGTCACAGTGTTGTCAAGAGTAGTGGATTAAATTAAATTGTTTATCTGTCTGTTGTTGTGACTTACACTTCACCATACTCATACCCTAGACACATAACGTAGCATCACACTATTCCAGAATAATTCTGACTGAGATATATAGATATGTGGTAGCAAGTAAGGTTATCTATAATACACTACTCTTAATAGATATAGATACCTTCACAGCTGATCTCAGTCAGTACACTAAGTTCCCTATAAGTATTTATAACTTCCCACTTCACCACATATATTGGGGTCTCGCTCTTGGGATTTTGAATCTTTAACTATTAAAAATATTGGGGATAATTCACTTCAGGGAATATAAGAATTAAAAGGTATCCTTGGGTGGAATTAAATAAGGTTGAGCTCACGGTGCCTGTGTTGTCCATTAGATATTTAGTTAGAAATTGAATTGTTGGGTAGACATTATAAAAATTTACCTGATAGACAATGGCGGACCTGGCCAAATTTCGATCTGCTGCGGTTCAGACTGCAAAAGAGTTAGGATTAGATGGGCAAGTTATGGTTGCCTATGTCACAACGGAATGTGACAAATTTATTGAACGCGAAGAAAGAAGATTAGAAAAAGAAGCCGAAAGAAGGTTAGAGGCTGAGACTAAGAGGTTGCAAGCTGAGGCTGAGACTAAGAGGTTGCAGATTGAGGCTGACAAAGAGGCTAAGAAATTGGAAGCAGAAGAAAGAAGATTGACTGCCGAGAGGGAAGACAAGAAATTAGCTGCAGAAAGGGAAGCAGAAGATAAAAGATTACAAAGGGAACATGAGTTACGACTAAGGGAGTTTGAGTTTCAAGGCCATGCTCCTGAAAATGGTGCCAGTCCCTTTGCCTCTGATGCTACGGTTACTCAAGGAGCCTCAATCTCAGCTATGAATTTTCATTTAGATCATTTTGTTGAGAAAGACGATGATATTGAGAGCTATATAAATAGGTATGACTATTAGCTACCACGTATGGGTTGGAGAGAGAAAGGTGGAGCTTAAAGTTATCTCAGGGACTTCGTGGGGCAGCTTATGAAGTTTTTGCAAAAATGAGCAGAGGTGATCAGGAAAATTATGACATGCTAAAGCAGGCTCTTTTGTTAAGATATGAAAAGAATGCTGAATTTTATAGGAAAAAATTTAGGAATGCTAAACTACTGTCAGGTGAAACCTATCACCAGTTCTCTGCACGAATCGAGACATACTTGGAGAAATGGACTTCTCTGGGGAAAACCCAAGATCTTAAGGAAATGGTCCTTATAGAGCAACTAAGAGAGTCCATGGCTCCAGACCTGAGAAAGTTTCTCATGGAACAAGGTGCAGAGAGGCTGGATGAGTTGCTAAATGTTGCTGAAAGGTATCAAGCAGCTCAAGCAGAGGTAACAGGTAATAAAAAGAAACAGGTGGACAACTTTAGGGCACCACAGAACTTTAATAAATTTGATCCTAAGGATCAAAATAAAGGTAAGCACCAATTTGATAGGCCACGGTATGACAATAAAAATAAATTCCCACAATTCGATGAAAGGAAATATGATGAAAGAAAATCTTTCAACCAAGGAAAAAGGTGGTGTAAAAATTGTAAGATGAACAATCATGACACTGACCATTGTAGAAGGAAACCTCCTCATTTTGCTGCTATGACATCGGGGAAAAAGGAAAAGAAGGGCAAACCTGAAGAATTACAGGAACCATACCACCCCCCAGTGTGTGAAGATGTCATTTGTAATGGTGTCACTATAAGATGTTTATATGATACCGGTTTAGATTACGATTCCGTTGTGAGTTCTCACCTGGTGCAGGCCGATCAATACACCACAGAAACAGTGGAGATTCAAACTGCAACCAAGGATGTAGCTACCATGACACTTCCCGTCGCCCGAATAAAAGTGAAAACGCGATATGTGGAAGGAATCATAAAAGCAGCAGTGATAAATGAGCCAATCTACCCTCTAATATTGGGGTGTAGATATGTCTTCTTGGGGAATCCCAAGAGACCTGTGATATTGGCAACAGTGCAGACCAGATCACAGACAAAGAAGGAGGAGGATAATCCCATAAATACTCACCCAGATGAGATGAGGAAGGCACAGGCTGAGGACAAAACACTCAAGCCATGTTTCAAGAAGTTGCCCAAATCTCATACACCTCCAGGCAAGGGAGAGTTTTATATGAAGAACAAATTGATATATAGGAAGGCTGGATCTGAATCCAATGGTCACGGACAGCTGGTCCTTCCCACTTCATATAGGACTAAAGTGTTGGAACTAGGGCATGCGATTCCCTTCAGTGGTCATATGGGAATCAGCGCAACAGGACAGCGAATAGCTTGTCACTATTTCTGGTCAGGAATAACTGAAGATATCAAACGATATGTAAAATCCTGTCCAGAGTGCCAACGAGTAGCACCTAAACATTGGACTGCACCAGCAACTCTGGGGGAAATGCCCATAGTGGGAACACCCTTTGAGAGAGTTGCAGTGGATCTTGTGGGACCTCTCACCCGAACCAAGAGAAGGAACAGCTACATTCTGACTCTGGTGGACACTTGTTCTATGTGGGGAGAGGCAGTAGCCCTGTCATCGATTGATTCAAAACATGTGGCAGAGGCATTGCTCACAATTTTCACAAGGTTAGGCTTTCCCAATCAAATCTTGACTGATAATGGCTCTCAGTTCAAGGGGAAACTAACTGAAGAAGTTTTCAGGATCTTCCAGGCCAAACACTTCCATTGTAGTGTGTATCATCCCCAAGGGAACGGCCAAGTGGAAAGATTTAACGGCACATTAATGTCGATCCTGAGAAAGTTGGCACACGAAAAACCAGATACATGGGACCAGTACCTGCACGCCGCCCTCTTTGCTTATCGAGAGGTACCCCATAGTTCAACCGGTATGGCCCCGGCAACATTATTGTTTGGAAGGCCAATAAAAGGTCCACTCGAAGCTATGTTAAGAACGTGGACTGATGAAAAGGCAGAGGAAAACATTACATCTTCATACCAATATGTGAATGAGCTGACCACTCGGTTGAAAACTGGCTGGAAACTTGCCAATGAAAATTTGAAACAAGCCAGGAAGAAACATGCTGCCTATTATAACAGGAAGGCGAAAGACAGAAATTTGGCTGTGGGAGAGAAGGTACTGCTTCTTTTGCCCGGGAGTCAGAATAAGTTACAAATTGGATGGCAGGGTCCATATACAGTTCTAGAGAAGGTGTCTAGAACAAATTATAAGATAGATAAGAAGGGGAAAGAAAAAAATCTATCATGTGAATCTCCTGAAGAAATATTTGGAAAGAGAACATCAGGAAGAGACACACTTGTTGACCTTGTCCATCGCCATGGAGATGAAAAAGGAACCACTTTCATCATTTGAATATCCATTACACCCCTGTGAGACAGCAGCAGAGGTGAAAATCAGTACACATTTAACGAAAACTCAGAAAGAGAGAGTGCAACAGGTTCTAAATAATCATGCAGAGGTGTTAACAGACCGACCTGGGCATACAAACCTATTGGAATATGATATGAAACTCATAGACTCCACACCTGTCTGTATGAAACCATATTCGATTCCGTTTGCTAAGGAAAAAGCTTTGAAGGAAGAGATAGACTATCTATTGAAGGAAGGAATTATTTCGCACAGTGAGTCGTCGTATAGTTCCGGTGTTGTACTTTTAAGGAAGCCCTCTGGAGAACATAGACTCTGTATAGATTACAGGAGACTGAATGCTATTACAGAAGGACAGGTGGATCCATTGCCGGATACAAATCAGCTGTTTGCCAGACTAAATAAAGCTAAATATTTCTCAAAAGTGGATCTGAGTAAAGGATACTATCAGATTCCAGTAAAGCCTGAGGTTAGACCATACCTAGCTTTTAGTACCTCAGAAGGACACTATGAGTTTAATAGATTGCCATTTGGATTGAAGAATGCGCCTAGTGTCTTCTCTAGAATGATGAGAAAATTATTGGATCCTCTGAATAATCCCTGTATAACAAATTTTATGGATGATATCCTTATAGCAACAGAAACATTTGAGGAACATATTGACTCTCTGAACATGCTGTTTGATCGACTTAGGGAGGCAAATTTAACAGCCCGACCAACCAAATGTTGCGTTGGATGTAAAGAATTGGAATTTTTGGGACACACAGTTTATCAGGGAAACATGACCCCTGACCCAAAGAATTTAGAGAAACTACAGAAAGCCCCGAGACCACAAACCAAGAAGGACGTGAGATCCTTTGTCTCATTATGTGGTTTCTACCAGAAGTATATCAAAAACTTTAATTCCATATGTGCACCTTTAACGGAATTGACACGTAAAGGACTTCCAGATCGCATTACATGGACACCACAATGTGAAATGACTTACCAAGAATTGAAGGAAAAGCTCACAAGTAAACCCATTTTGAAATTACCTGACTTAAGTCAAGAATTCATAGTAAGGACGGATGCAAGTAATATTGGGCTGGGTGCAACTCTTCTACAGAAATCAGATGCATTGGATGGGGAATTAAGCCCAGTGGCATATGCTAGTAGAAAGTTGAATAAAGCTGAAATCAACTACTCAACTAGCGAAAAAGAATGTCTTGCAGTAATATGGGCAATAAAGAAATTCAATATTTATCTATATGGGAAGGCATTTAAGTTGCAAACTGACCACAAACCTTTATCGTTTTTAGCACAGGCTAAGCATGAGAACTCTAGGTTACTCCGATGGTCTTTGCTTCTGGCTCCATATAATTTTAGCATTGAATATATATCTGGAAAAACCAATCTGGGAGCGGATTTTTTAAGCCGCCATCCGTGTGATGAGAATCACCGTAAACCCCAGAAATAATAATAAATTTCTATATGTGTATATAGAATAAAGGACTGACATATAATGTCTGTTTTAAGAGGGGAGGTGTCATGAAATATTCTAATCCACATATATAAATTATTAGGTAAATATGAAGCCTAACAAATAAAATTAATAAAGAGAAGAGCAATGGTAAAATAACAGTGCTGTCACAAAGAATGTACTCGAAATCCCCCTTGTTTTCTGCTTCGTCTGCAAATTGTAACGCTTTCACGTTGATATAAAAGCTTACTGTATTATTACCCGCCTTCTTCAATGAAACGTGTGCTGCATTTCTAAGAAAAACATTGAGACGTACTGCGTAATGACCTAAATTAATCCTAACATTAATTATACTGCGTTACCAAAACGAACGAACAGATGGACAAAAGGATAGCGAGAAGGGAGAGGCAGAAAGCCGAACATTAAACACGCTTCGCGCGATACGCAAATGCTACCATCACGCGTGTAAGTCTACAAGCACTAACTTTTTCAGACGGACAGTGATAAAATACACTACCCTTTCCCAGAGTTAGGTTTATAAATCATAACAAACTCTTATTAGAAAAGATAACATTAGATGGGTTTACGTTTGAACACATAACAGTACCCAGACAGCACATCTTCGAAACAGGAGGTAGAAGAAATTGCATATTTTGAACGCAGCCACGTAGCTCCTTTAAATTAGTATTTTTGGGTTCCTTAGGGCTTGCTGACAAATAATATGTAAAACGTTACGCAAATAGTCCAGGAATTAATAAATTATACCCAAAATAAAATATTGGGGGTGCCTGACAGCATAAAATCATTTCTGCTCATAAGATTTTTTTTTTAACGTGTTTGAAAAAAATTTACGTTACAGAAATAGCCTACCATGTAAACTCCAAATTGATTGGAGCGCAACAAATGAAAGCCTAACCACGATTGGTCGGGCTATAAATACTATCTTGGTTGTTAGGGGAGACGGGAAAAGATAACATTTTTTCAAACACTTGTCGAAACGTGGCTCATTGGCCAGTCTCGCTGATATACACACTTGGGAGCGTTAGTTCGAAACCACTTGTTTAAATACACTTGATAAAGCATCAGTGCGTTGAAGCCAGCTTATATTTGACTCAATAAAAGCCTGGAAGATAAGCAGATGGAAATTTGTGCCAGTTTGTGCCAGAATTCATTGCTAATCAACGTATCTGTGTTATTCGTATGAATTGTGGTAAGCTTGAACCATTTAATATCTTTTAATGAAAATTGAATGTGAATTGTTGATTTATGCCTGTATATATATGTGTAGTTCAGTGGCAAACGTGAGGTAAAGCCTAAAATGCTCCAGCCTGAACAGAGGGTGTTGGAGAGAAGTAAAACGGCATGGAATGGCCAAACAGTACACTGACACCTGGATGATTGACTAGAAAGAAATAATGCTGGAAGTGCAGAGGCGTAGTAACCATTAAGAAGGGTAATACTGGAATAAAGTATTTCAGATGAAGCTGACTGTTGGCCTAACGCTCTGAACGCAATGTTTGTGATGTATTGTGATCAGTGTAAAAAGAAAATATAAATTAGTTATGAAGTAGAAGGTACATCCTTCTTGATTTCAGGGACAGTGGTCTTGATGGTACTGAGCAGCATCTGGTCAGAGATTTGCTGAATCCAGAGTCGGACAGCATACTCCTTGATCTTTTTAGCTATCAGTGAGGTGTCTCCTGAGCCCAGAGGAGAATTCGAGCAGAGGAGTCCTTTCCTGCCGCCATCACTCAAGATAAGCAGAGTTGGCCAGCTGAGCTCAACATTATGTCCCCTCATCTTGAACTGACTTTTTTTTAAAATTAACATTAAGAGGGGAATTTACTTGTCTTAAAATCAGGAACTGTGAACATCTCCAATACTGGTCCCTAAAGACAAACTATTGAAGTCATGATGACAAATACCAACAGAGCTTGAACAAAACAAAACCAGTATTACCTCATTTTACTACTACACAACTGACACACATAGAACATTTGTACTAATATATGTCACTACAATATTCATATTAAATACATTCTGTACATAACTTGTAATTTAAATTGATTGTGATTCCTGGTTCCCTTGTAGTTGAATCAGGACACATATTCATTCATGCCAGTAATGAATACATATTGTTATTTGAAAGTTTATCAGTGACTCTTTTAAGATATCTTTGTAGAGTGGTATATGTATGTGAGTGTCACAGTGTTGTCAAGAGTAGTGGATTAAATTAAATTGTTTATCTGTCTGTTGTTGTGACTTACACTTCACCATACTCATACCCTAGACACATAACGTAGCATCACACTATTCCAGAATAATTCTGACTGAGATATATAGATATGTGGTAGCAAGTAAGGTTATCTATAATACACTACTCTTAATAGATATAGATACCTTCACAGCTGATCTCAGTCAGTACACTAAGTTCCCTATAAGTATTTATAACTTCCCACTTCACCACACCTCCCCCTAATGAGAAGAGAAGCCAAAAAGTTAATAACCCAAAGGTCAATGGTTAGCACTATGTTACAGAATAGACAGTAAAGAAACAAGTTCCTACTATATGCTACCCAGTAAAGTAAACAAGTTTAAGCAAACTCCAATGTTGGTAAAGTTCCTGTAACAAAGAAAACTAATCACTCTCTCTGTCATACAGTGGCCACTCAATCACGCTTACGTACTCTTGGTGATATACCTTGGAAATACAATAATCGTGAATATAAAAATGCCAGGTTTTTTATTTCCCAAATTGGCCCCAGTCCATCCTCTAACAAATCAAGACTAGCGAGGTGAATGCCGATTCTGGTGTTTTAATTTTCCCTGAATGAACAAAATGTCACAGCGAATAGTTAATGTAGCAAAACGTGCTCTAGAGGTTCACAGTTAAAAAAGGAGGAAAATACTTCCAGTATTGGGAAACATCTGGTTGCTAAAAATGTTACAAATGATGATGATGATAATCCCATCGCTGACTCTATGGGAGAGTGCCGATTCTGAAACAGCGTAACTTTCTGGATAAATCTGCATGAATAAGACTGCCAGAGGTCGGGAGTATAGTGTTATTTTGTATACCCCAGTGGGCTGGTAAAACATTGGAAAAAATATCGCTGGGTTTTGTAAGTTCAGTTAAATTTACAAGTTAAAATGTTTCTCATGTATCTTTGACAAGTCCTTGCTCACAAATGAAATTTGTGACGCACAAGCCAAGAAAGACAACATTAACCAATCAGTAAATGAAGAAAAGACCGCTGGACGCCCTTGTGATCAGGTCTGCTAGGAATAAAAATCATTTATGGAAAAATGCTACTATTCTATATGTATATATATATATATATATATATATATATATATATATATATATATATATATATATATATATATATATATATATATATGCACACAGACGGGGACAAGACGATCTCTTATCCACTCCGTCAGTCCTGATTAAAGTTAAACGGCACAGGTGTTTTCTTTTACGCCTATACGGTCAGCTTTCGCTAGCGCTGGGTTTCTAGGTCGGGTGAATGTATGCAACTCTTCCCGCCCCTTTTTCTCGTGCTTTAACGATCAGCATACAATGTCAATGATTATTCAATTATCCATACGCACACTTACATAAATATCGCCTGTCGTAAATAGCTATTAAATTGTCGGCGTCTGTTTGTCATCGTATGGTATTAAATAATAGGCACTTACAATAAATACACAAAATGAAATATAACGTGAAGTCTTTTCTGTCACTATCAGTCGCGCCTAGCATGTAAATCACTCAACTAAAACCGTCTTTTCTTGTGTGAGAAAGCGGGTGGTGAAAATTAACATTATAATTTAACATTTGGTATAAAATAGCTACGCGTTATTTTATTTCACTGGTTTTAACAGCTAGAATTCTAAGTGAATTATAATGGTAAAAGCTTAACACTTTAACACGTAAGCACTAATTTTTTTACCAGAAAATCATAATGAAAGATCCCCACGAATGCTATTAACACATTTAGCGAAATGGTTCTAGAACTACGTGCTTAGACTATCCAAAAATTCTGAGTGACAACTGATAGCAGGTTTAAGAAAACACAGTTTATATATCATCATGTTTCTCTAATCTATAGATGATGTTAATTTTCACACTATTGTATATAACAGATAATCAGAAACATGAGTTCTCCAGATAAAGCTTTACGCCCGTCTTCCGTCGAGCGCTTTCGCACCGACATCAAAAGACTGGTATCCGTGTAACAGGGTTCTCGAAGATTTTCTCTGTACGAATACCAGCTTCTGAGATCAAAGAGCCCAGGGATTTTTCTGACTTCCCTGAGTACGAACTTCAAAGCGTACTCGGGGAAAGATTTTGCCCGTGAGTTTACTTCAAAGATTCTAAGTTATTCACGTGCAGTCTGTCATGTATCGTATGATTGACAGATAAGCTCGCGTGAGGAGACCAGGTAAACAAACCTGATTCGATACCTGTTTTAACGGGCAGGTCACGAAAGTTGGTAAACATTGCGTTAGCTCGTGTTCATAGAAAAAGAGGTAGGACTAAAAAGTGAGTAAACACAGACTGTAAATGCATGGTTTTGCTAGCAAATCATAGAACGCTACGAGGTTACAAGCCTGTCAGATTACTGTAGGCTCTTTTTCCATTATACGTCACAGTATGAGAGGATGCATCCGGCGTTTATACAACCAGCGCGCGACAGGAACAATTAGCATTCACACCATTCGACATTTGCCTAGGGAGACTCAGCACCTGTGACGGTATTGCCTCCCCTGCTTTGCAGTAGTGGTCCAACAGTGGAGAAAAGTCAAGAGTATCTAGTATAGGCTGCAATGGAGTCTATCTTTATACAAGATTACTCTTGGCAGAGATGTCGATAGAAGAGTAGTAAAGCTTCTATCACATGGGAGACTTCATAAGATATTCAGATAAGCGAAAACAATGCTGGCTGTCGCTAAGCACGTTAATTCTATAATCTGCCGACGCTTTTATGAAGAATTTAGCAATGGTTTATTTTAGCTCGTTATGCCCTCACCGCTGGATTAATCACTGGCATTATATTTGAGGATTATTACATTAGACAATTAGTTATATGGAGAATATTGCACTAGACAATTAGTTATTTGGGGAATATTATATTAACAGTGCAGACATGTTATTTCGCAGCATGTTAGCCATATGGCATACAAAATAAAAACATTTCATACTGATTAAATCTCATTATTAAACCTATCTTTGATAACAATATTATTTTCGTAAAGTTTGCTTATCAGATAGAACTCGACCATGACGCTCGGAGTTGCTGAAGCAGACCGTAACTTTTCTCGTGATGCCTTCCTCGTGAGAGTGCACGAAAAAGCTGGTCATTTGCAAATATGCGTTCGGCAGGGATAATTAAAATTGTTCCGGCTGTAGCGTTTATTTAATTAATTGCTATTAACCAGTAAGAGATATTTTAATTAACGAGTAAATGCACTAGGCAATGTAGACCGACGATATATTTTTATCTTCTATCCATCATGTGTCAATTTTGTAAATGACTAGAATTTATTTCACGGGTTAATAAGACCGATAAGATAAGCTTCTCATGTGTGATTCTAATAAAATCTTATAACCAAATGGATAATAAATTATAACGTTGCGCGGGTTAGGATAGATACGCATATTGTGATTAAATGTTTGCATTTTCTTCCTTAAATCTAGTACGGATCACAAACCCAAAACTACCAGCGGCCTAAACCTAAACCTAAGCCTAAGCCTACGCCTAAAACCTGAATCTGAGAATAACGGATCTAAGTCCAACAGTACAAAAAGAACATTCTTA
Source organism: Oreohelix idahoensis (assembly GCA_024509875.1). Lineage (NCBI taxonomy): Eukaryota > Metazoa > Mollusca > Gastropoda > Stylommatophora > Oreohelicidae > Oreohelix > Oreohelix idahoensis. The sequence goes on from JAMPIV010011943.1 coordinate 57,943, forward strand.
TATAAGTATCGGGTCTTCAAGGTGGACCTGTCTGGCCTCTTGTTTACACCCAGAAAGAGACAGAGTACCAACACAAAGAATATTAAGAATAAATCGTAACTGGACCTATAGCTATTCAGATTTATTTTTTCCTCAATTTCATATACATTCAGCCCGTTGTGGCGACATAATAAAATATTAACATTTCCCCACGGTCAAGTACAGCGTTTCAAAGGTACGTTTATATCAATCCTTAGAAAGCTGGCAAGTGAAAAACCTGATACTTGGGATACGTACTTACCCGCTGCGCTATTTGCATATAGGGAAGTACCCCAAAATTCAACTAGATTGGCTCCAGCTACATTGTTGTTTGGAAGACCAATAAAAGGTCCACTGGAAGCATTGCTGCGGACATGGACTGATGAAAAAGCAGAGGAAACAGTGACTTCCTCATGCCAATACGTCAACGAGTTGACCTTTCGATTGAAAACAGGTTGGAAACTGGCCAATGATAACTAAAGACAGGCCAGGAGGAAGCATGCTGCGTACTACAACAAAAAAGCAAAGGATAGGGATCTGGAGGTGGGTGAAAAGGTGTTATTACTGTTGCCAAGCAGCAATAATAAATTGCAGATTGGATGGCAGGGACCCTATGTCATACTGGAAAAAACTGTCCAGGACCAAATATAAGATTGACAAGAAAGGAAAGGAGAAGGTGTACCATGTCAATCTTCTAAAAAAATACTATGACAAGGAATCATCAGAAGTTGCACATATCATGACCCTAGCCATTGCAACAGAAATGCACTGTGAACCACTTCACTCTATGGAATATTCACTCACAACTACAGAGGATTATGTTCAAGTAAACATTAGTGAACATTTAACACCAGAGCAGAAGAAGATGGTTCAGAAAGTGTTGGAAACCCATGCTGATGTGCTCACAGATAAGCCAGGTCGTACAAATCTGTTAGAGTACAACATGAAGGTTACAGACCCTACACCAGTATGCATGAGAACATAACCTATACCCTATGCAAAAGCCCAAGCACTAAGGGAGGAAGTTGATTATCTGTTGAAGGAGAAACTTATCTCGAAGTCACACTCTCCTTATAGCTCAAGTGTGGTGCTATTAAGAAAACCGAGTGGTGAACACAGGTTATGTATTGACTACAGAAAGCTAAATGCGATCATAGAATCTCAGGTGGACCTATTACCTGACATCAACCAGCTCTTCTCTACACTGAGTAAGGCTAGGTATTTATCGAAGGTAGATCTAAGCAAGGGATACTACCAAATACCAGTGAAACCAGAAGTTAGGAAAATGCTGGCATTTAGTACATCAGACGGACACTACGAGTTTAATGTATTACCCTTTGGACTGAAAAATGCTCCAAGTATCTTTTCAAGAATGATGAGGAAATTGTTGGAACCTCTACAAAATCCCCATACCACTAACTTTATGGATGTCATTCTTGTTGCTACAAACACATTTGAAGAGCATATAGTAGCGCTCTCCATGTTGTTTGACAGACTGAGAGAAACTGGATTTACTGCACGTCCAACCAAATGCTATATCGGTTGTAAGGAGTTGGAATTCCTAGGTCACACTATTTCTACAGGTCATATGTCTCCTGACCCAAAGAATATAGAGAAGTTAAAGAAGGCACCCAGATCTCAAACGAAGAAAGATGTGAGATCATTTGTGTCATTATGTGGGTTCTATCAGAAATACATACCCCACTTTAACTCTATGTGTGCACCATTAACTAACTTAACTAAGAAAGGTCAGCCTGACAAAATCCAATGGTATGCTGATTATGAAAAAGCTTACACAGAGCTAAAAGCAAAACTCACCAGCAAACCCATCCTTACGCTATCCGATATCACACATGAATTTGTATTAAGGACGGACGCTAGCACTATAGGTATTGTTGCAACTCTCTTGCAGCAATCAAAAACCCAGCCGGAGGAACTGTTACCAGTCGCCTACGCCAGTAGGAAGCTGAATGCAGCTGAGTTGAATTACTCGACAACAGAGAAAGAATGTTTGGCTCTAATTTGGTCTATCGACAAATTTACACCTTACCTGTATGGGACACACTTCATTGTCCAAAGCGATCACCAGCCTTTAACATTCTTGGCAGCATCTAGAAAGTTAAATTCAAGATTGTTAAGGTGGAGTCTGCTTCTGGCGCCTTATTCCTTTACCGTGAATTACATTCCGGGAAGAGACAATGTAGGAGCTGATTTTTTAAGTCGACACCCTATTACTCTGGAAGTACAGACGAGAAACGATTAACTACAGCAGGTGTTTACACGTCAGCTATGACAGGTCACAGCTAAGAAAGGATGGGGCTATGTCGTAAAACGTGTGTGTAAACCCACTTCTTAGTTAATACACTATGTCGAGATACAAATATGCCCCAGCCAATCAACGAGCAACGTTCACCAGTCTCTGAGCCAGACCAAATTAGGCATTAGCCCTGTTTTTCGGGACTCGGTCACGGCCATTTTGTTCTCCCAATATGGTGGCAGACAGAATAAAATTAGGCATAAGCCCAGTTTTTCGGGACTCGGTCTCGGTCACGGATTGTACCAAACCGCATATAACCAATCAGCTTGCCACACCGAGAACCAATCAAAAGCATTCCTTAAGCAGTAAAAGTTACCTGCATCTACATATATATATATGGGCGAGTTTTATTCAAAATCACATACACCAACACGAAGGCCAGCTAGCGACCTACTGGAGAAGAGACGTCTGTCAAGATTGATTTATGCTAACCTGCATTGACCGGGCAGACTTGCTTCACCAGTCGAGTCAAAATCTAGCTTGTATAAATCTTAGAGGGTAAGTATACTTACTAGAAACTTGTAGGAGAATAGGCCTACTACAGATATCTAATATTTGTTGTGTGTCATTTATACTACCTACACCTGTATATATTTAATATAAATTGTTTCACTATGAATGTATCAGGTTACTGGTTGCATCTTGGGGAATTAGGTATAATGATTGTATTTCCTGATATGATTAATGAAGACGAAAACCAACTGAAATATAACCAAAACAGTCCTTGTTAGGACTCATATAACTCCAATCTATTGTCTCATATAACTCCAATCTATTGTCTCATATAAAACCAACTGAAATATAACCAAACAGTCCTTGTCTCATATAACTCTAATCTGAAACAGAAAATAGCCTACGTCTATATATATTTAATATAACTTTAGGTTTTGTTTTACTATGACTGTATCAGAACCAGCCAGTATAGCCCTGGTATATTATAGGGGTAAGGAAACGGTTGTATCACACCTAGGTGTACAGATTATAGGATGTATTCATGTATTAAATGTATATTATTGGATGTATTCATGTATTCAATTATCAGAAAGAATGTTTTGCAAGTAGACACCTGTCTTGTCTCGCTATTGCTAAATCATACTGAGCCATGTTGTCATTCATCCTACATGCAGACACATGAGACACGCTCATCTCATATACTCGTACAATAGAAATAGGTGGGCTTGAGGACAGAAATTAGCCCCTATTTTTACTTGTTACAGGTTTTATTCGTGTCATCCAACCTGAGGTCGTATATCGAGTCAATCCAGCTGTCTGGAACTTCGCAGGAGCACAGTGATTGTACCGGAACTACCTCCTTAGTCCCCCTCAGTCTTGGGTAGGCTAAAGGAACGAACCTCAGCAAGTGTCGTGTGAACCAAACTAAGAAGGACAGAACTTTTGAGAGATGAGTACACATTAGTACCATTTCCGTCGGCAATTGTGAGTAATTAACGCTCAAGGAAGAAAAAGTGATTTAGCATAGTAAGAGACAAGATTAACAGCATAGCTGATAACTTTTATATACTTAATTAACAGCACAGCTGATACATTTACTATAATTGAGTAACAGCACAGCTGATATAATTTTTGTTCCTATAATTAGAAGACTTGTAATATATATATATATATATATATATATATATATATATATATATATATATATATATATATATATATATATATATATATATATATATATATATATATATATATATATATATATATATATATATATATATATATATATATATATATATATATATATAATTTGTAAACTTACAAATCCATTACATTCCATCTTCCAACATCCACCCTTCAGCACACAAGTAGATAGTGTATATACTAAATAAATAATAAGGAAATTGTATTTGAACGACTTGTCAATTTTTTATAATTGTTAAGTGAAATCTTTTTCCTTGTTTTTTTTTTAAATATCACAGTTAGTTACACAGCGGGGGTGGCATTTTAATACTGTCTCCTCTCTACTGATTTTTTGAGATCAGATCATTCACAGCCGTAACTAATTTGTGATACCAGTAGTTCTCTCATACACTGGGACTTCACCATTTTTCTGCAGAAATTCTACTTCTTTATTGTCAGTACTATATTGATCCTAGAGCCAATAAAAACCTCACGCTACATGGATCACTAAATTGGGCGGTCCCTTAGACTGTATTGAGCCATGTTCATCATGTCTGTCTCCCACTTATACCCACACAATTAGTAATCGTTACATCCATAAATATTCCAATGCAATGAAAGTTCTTCTTACCTTTATATTCTTTTTTGATATATTTATTTGTTCCGCCAACTTTGTCTGTACTGCTGCCAAAAAATATCTTTGATAATGCATCGTGCAAGGATGTTGTTCTGAAACCCGGACAGATGACGTTTGATACTTCTAACAGGATGGACTGACGTACAGATTTACACAACATGGTTTCAAGGAATAAACCCGGCCAGGACGATCCAAGGTTTATTCCACAAGATCAAACACAACAGAGCGAACTGTGTACATATCAAATCAAACTTCGCTCTCTGACATTCCACTTCCGGTATCTTCAGTCATTGCCCATGTCATTCATTCTGCCCGTGTTTCCGTTGTCGGCCATTGTCTAATATAAACGAGAGATGAACGGCGTGTGCCTTAACTTTGATCCCTACAGATAACTGAGAGGTTAACCTGCCTCGGAAATACACAATTCTTGAATACTTTGGACTTTGTACACGATTAAAATTGATCCCTTGTCCTTCCACTGGCCCAACCAACGTCCACTTTCCAACTGTCGTGACACTTTCATTCTAACTTCATCCTTAAACAACGCAATTTAATTCTTTCATAAAATCTGCGCAACGATAATTGAAGGAACACTCTATCGGAAAAACACGAAGTCTTCAATGATCGTCGCAGCTCTAGAATAGATGTATCTCACAGCGCCATCTACTTATCCTTTATTCTCGTCATTTGTTATCGCTTTACTGTGTATTTTTAGACCAAACGTAGCATCATATATTCTAATTTTATCTTAAATCTTGTTACCATTATGCAATAGAAGAGCTAAGTCGTCGCAAAATCGAGAGCGCCAAGCTGGTTCGTCACAGTCCACTGAATTTCATTTATATTGGTTGATATCGCTGTTGGTATAATTCAGCCATTAGCCAGTAAGAAGAGAGATGGTTAAAAGAGGCGTGCTTGTATCATAGTGTGACCATCTGTCTACATTTCTCCGAATTTGTCCTCTTTTTCACCTTAATATTGAACTTCCGGGCGGCTTTTTTTCAACAGTACTGTTTGTCCGGCGTTTTCCCTTCGGAGATAAAACATGGCTTCCAAGATGTCTATCTTATACTAGTATATTCTTTAAGGAATATTTTTCACGTAAAAATTGAACGAATTCCAAATTGTTGTTGACTTAGAGATATCGATGAAACCATTAGCAGATTTCACATTTTTTTATATGGATGACCATACATGGAATACCAACACGTGTAGATGTGCTAGCTTCAAGGTAATATTTAACTGATAAAAATGTTACATTTGACGATGTAAGTACTTTGATCAACTTAACAGCCTGACAATATATATATTTTTTAATAACATCAATTGTGAAGGATTCTTGCAGTTACTGGCACATCAGAAAGCGAACAAAATTTTTAAAACAATCAATAAATGTTTGAATTTCATTCTGAGCGTTTAATGATCACACAATATTGGTTGCAGTGCCTGGTCACAATGTAAACGTGTACAGGCTTTTTTTCATTGAAGGAGAGCCAGTGGACAAAAGACAGAAACATGTTTAATGTGGATTCCATCAATGGAAATTTGCTTCTGCAATATAATTTAATAGCACGGTCAATTCCATGATTATTTACAAGAAAATAATGAATTGTTAAAAATCATAATTTCGTTAAAAACAAAAGAAAGAAATAAAATAAAATAAAATACAATAAACAAACAAAAATAATAAGGGTGATAATTTTTTAATACAGCTTAATATGTAAAGAGTTAGCTTTCGATATTAAAACGATTTTAAAACATACGTTTTAAAAGATATTCTATTTCTACTTTTTTCTAATGTTTATGTCACCGTTGGGTTTGCACAAAGAATTATTTGTGCTTCAGGCAAGGTTAATATCAACGCTTAAAAGCAGGGTACCGCGGGGCTTGCCCAGGCATTATAAATATTTGCCACAGTTTGGGTGAACGTTCAAAACAAGTTCACGAGAAACATAGGATGACATATAAATAAAACGAGTGTTCAGTAACAGCTCAGCTCACGGTTAACAGAGCGTGCGTATTTTTGCATGAGTTGTAAATCAAAGGGCATCCAATCAGAGTACAGAAAAACAAGTTAAGTTAGCGAATCAGAGTATGGGTTGAGTGGTACGAGGGAAGAATGACCAGAGGTCCTTAGGGCAGTCCGATTTGAGAAACTGAAGTGGCAAGATGTGTTTTGCCGGGCTCTCAAGATTTAACTCTGTGGGTGTATAGAAGTTTTCCCCTGAAGTAATATAGATATAGAATGAGAAATAGTAATATTCAGGAGATTAGATAATACTGTGGATAAGAAGTATAAGTTAAGAATTAGAAGTGATAGTAGGAAATGTGATTTTGTGAGGATTCTGTGTGTTGACAGTAAGTATGCTCTTCACTCATAATATGCATGAACAATAAGTATGAATAAGAAATATTTCAGAAGTCAAGATGAGATGCTACAAGGTTAATAACTCAGTTGATTAAGCAAGAGCATTATAAGAAGAAATGTTGCAAAAGACACAAGATAAACTACTACAAGGTGGATAACAATTGACTAAGTAAGAGTCAAGAAAGAAGAAGACAGAGAAGAATATCAACATGATAGCCAAACTGGGCTTTTGAATAAATAAATTATAAGTTGTCGTCAGGGATAAGTATGACGAGTAAGAGATTGGAGAATAATGACATTTATGAGATAACTCAGGTGCTCTCACATGTAAGTATATTTATGCGGCTGCAGATGTATTTGAGTATTGATTCATGAACATGATTTATAAAATGATTGTAACAGAGGTACTAGAGATGAACCTGACAGGATTAGTCAGAAGGGAATAAAGTTCCAAGGAGTTTTGAGGTAGATTGAGTAAACTGAAATAGAGCTTAAGGAGGCTAAATAAGTACTTTGAGATGAGATAAGCACAAAGGGGATTAAGTGCCTACACGCTTTGAGATGCAGAATGTATATTTGAAGCACTTATGTATTTGAAGCACTTATGAAATGACTGCAGGTGTGCTCTATATAAAGCAGTACCTGCATCTTTGAAGAATATATGTATTATGTAAATAAATGGATTTTGTTTTGCAAGAGAACAAACAAACTGCCTGAGTCTGTCCTTGAAGGTCGTTGTTGAATGCCAGATTATTAATCACTACAATAAACCCACTATACGAATCAGTCACTGATTAACAGCAGAGAAGGGTACGAACGAGTCGAAGGTTGAAGTAAAGGAAGTAGTTCATCCAAGAATTGTCAACTCTGGCGGAGAGGGCCAGTACCCATACACTACTAACTTAAACTTGGAAGATAAACAAAGGAGACTGGTGCGAGTCTGTAGTGATATCCTCAATACAATCGATAAAACTTAATAACATAGAGGATAAAGTCAAAATAAGGTAGAGATAAAATAGTGGAGTTGCGATCAGCTTCTTCACCCGCTCCCGCTATCGTGTTGGTTTTGATAAGCCTTAGCGTAGAATGAATGGTACTAGCTTTTCTAAGTCGTCCTTGAAAATAAATATAACATTTTTACAAGGTCAACGCGTATTTGTTCCAAGACGGAGTGAGAGACACGAAAGGAGGGGAAAGGAGTGACAGAAGAATGCCATCGACACGCGTTGTTTGGAATCACAAATTGCAACGAACACGCGATATTGCTAGAGGCAGATTTGAAAATACGACGCAGGCCAATACTTGCATCGCCTTATATTCACGCAGTGGAAATGTATCAACACACATACCGCTCTCACTTCCTGCATTGTAGCGTAAATTCTGACGAAACACAGACATTATTGTTTTAGTTTGAAAAAAAGCGTTGGAGAGAGGGTAAAAAGATGGTGGTTTTCTAGATTTAAATAATATTGACGTCTAACATGGAAAAAATATGGAAATCCGAACTATAATACTTAAGGCCATAAAACCTAGGTAGTTTTGTGGAATAGTGTCTCCTGATCAATAATATATTTTAATTTACAAAATCGTCCACTTAATAACCAAGATATTGCAATAATACTTTATATTCTAGGACAGACTGACGAACACTCATGCCTGCTTATTTTGGCCATAACATTTTTTGAACGCATTTTTTGAAATGAGGAAGAAGAGGGTACATGTAATCTGATTGGGTGGAGTTAGAAAAAGAGAGAGGTATTATTGGTTTGCCCGAAACTAAAATATATTTTTGAAAAGGAAGCCTAAGGCAGACTAACCAACGTACCGAAAAACACACAGAATTTTTGCAGTGGGTTTTTTTATACTTTGAATTCAAAATTGATAGACGCCGATTTCTATTGGCCAGCGTAGGGGATATTGAGAAAAAAAATTGGAAGGCTGGACGCCATTTGAAATAAAACGTTCCCTTAAACAGGTCGATTGATAGACCAGAAGTTTGACTTGCTTCACCATATAATGAAGCCATAACTAAAGAAAAGCTGTCATAGTCTAGCAGCGGTAAAGCTAAATTTGTGCCAAAATCATCGTACCTGTGTGTATTTCATTGAATTTGTGGTAAGAACGAAATTAATAATATTATATTTAAAAATTTGAGTGTGAGATACTGCCATATGAAAAATATTTTACGACTGTAAGTACATAGGTCCCTAGCAGACTTATGCAGGGCCTAGATGTTGATCCATCATATAACAAATTACCAGAGAGGTAGATCCAAAAGATTATATAGGTTGTCATCAAGGATCATATCACCCATCATATTTTATGGAAACAGATCAAGGATAATGGCAGTGGTGTTGCAGCCATTAGGGGAGAGGAAAAAGAAAACTGGTACAAGTTGTTTCATCAATCTAGATTGGATGAGCTGGGTTGGTCAGAGAGATCTGACCCTGTTCTTTTATTTTGAATGTGTTGTTTGTGGAAATGGTAGCATAAATACTATGTAAAGAAGGAAACATAAATTTCATATTGCAGGGTTTCTTACTGGCACTAGTCAAGTGCCAGTTTTCCTGAGGGAAGAATCTGTATGATTGTGGAAGTTTCTCTAGTGGTACAAGCTCTCTACCACTGGAGTAGTAATATCGGTACAAGCTCTCTACCATATTACCTCAGGACAAATGAGACAGCGGCCGTTGGCCGGAAAGACAACTATCATCTAGCTTCACGTGCCAGATAAGTGCATAAGACCTGGCACGGAACTATTCATCAACTATCCACCAAATAATAATATAAATATATAAAATAAAATCTATTTCCACCCATTAAAGTGACCAGAAGCTTTGTGAATAAAGACAGGGGATGATGTAAAAACCCCCAGCCCGCCATCTAGTATCAGTTAAATAGTAGTAGCGATATATTAACACTATTCTTAGATTTTAAATTATGTGTTTGGACAGATTGTCCCTTTTTGTTTAATTGAATTGCATATATACATATAATTTGATTTCATTTGATTTTGATAGTCCTGACCAATATAATCTTAGGTTCAGGACTAAATAAATTGTAAAAAGATTTGTTAAAAACCAAATTTAAAACACTGTGTTAGTTGAGTTGATCATAGAATTTAATATCTGTGTGTGTGTGTTTGTGTATTGGATTGCCATCACACCACACTTACATTACCCTAGACTTTTAGACGTAGTCACCATTTATTCTAAGTGTAAAATTCTGAGTGAGATCTTAGGGTGGTAGCAGAGAGGTTCCATGAGAACACACCCCATAATTTGTTAGACTCAGGGGCCTTCACAGCTTGACCTCACTCAGTTACAAATTAAATACAACACCAACATTCATAAGATCTAAACCCACCACAGAGTCACACAACTAGGCTTGCCATCTGTCACCTAGTAATATTAAGAAGTACTCAGCACGGTCACACATGGTATAATTAGTGCCGTAACTAGTCTTCAAATAGACACGGCAGCGGTTACATTTATAAAACTAGCTTTAGTCATGTATGTATGCATGCATTAATACTGGAATTAATAAGTCCTCTTTTTGTCCTCTTTTTTGTCTTGTCCTCTTTTTTTATTCAAAAAAAAGTAACAAAAAATCATGTTTTTGTGTGAAAAATGAAGTGGTCGCCCTATTGTAGCATTAAAATTCAAATCACAAGGACCTTAGTACGTTGTTCAGCATCGAAAATTCTTCATTTTATTGTCTTGAAATGTTATTTTTGTATTAACTGGTTTCTCTGTATCTACATAAATAAACATGCAATGAATAAGTCTAATGATGGAATCTAAATACGAGCAAAACATTCATACGTCGCTAAATTTATTCCACAGTTTAGAGTTCGGATTTGGACTTAATCTCAAGGGCTAGACAACGTTTGCAGTAGAATATAAGTTACTTCTTGTGTGCTGAGACCGACCACCTAGCAAGCAAGTTACTTCTTGTGTGCCCAGACGCACCATCTAACACGCATATTGCTTCTTGTGTGCTCAGACAAGGTTCCCTCTTGTGTGCTGAGACCATCTAACAACAAGTTACCTAGCAAGCAAGTTACTTCTGTGTGCTCAGATCTACCATCTGCAAGAATCTAACCAGTTATTTTTTGTTCTTGTGGGCTGCGACATCTAGCAAGCAAGTTACTTCTTGTGTGACCAGACCCACCATGCTTCTTGTAACAAGCAAGTTACGTCCCCCTGTGGGCTCAGACACCTAGCAAGCAAGTTACGTCTGTGCTCAGACAAGTTACGTCTGTGCTCAGACAAGTTACTTCTTGTGTGCATAGACCCACCATCTAACATTCAAGTTACTTCTGTCCTCAGACAAGTTACTTCTGTGCTCAAGACAAGTTACTTCTTGTGAGCAAAGACCAACCATCCAACAAAGATGAACACCGGTTCCAGAAACATTTCATTTATAAGCACGGAATTTTCCATCTTCAACCATCTTCACGTGCTAAATGGAGTGTCTAAGATGGCATCTCAAGGTTCTGTATTGTCTGCTCACAATATTTGCTACAAGGTGGAGGTTCCGACTAAATTTTGTTTCAGAAGTCAAGAGAAGGAGATTTTGTTCAACGTCACGTGAGTATATCTAATGCAATAAAATACTCAGATCAACACTCACTATTACAAAACTGATGGTGTAGATAAACTATACATTTTCGTCTTTCATATTTATTTTTCATCTTCTCTAATAATGTTTACGGTATGTCTGCAAGTAACAAAGTAAACGCTCCAAGAGAGAGAAACATTTAAGCCGTTAAGATTAAAAGAAGAAACTACAAGTACATTACAATGGCGCACTAGTGGCTTAGGTATAGTAGTTAGAATGTTTGCCTTCCAAGCAAATGTGCTGCATTTGATTACTGGAATGGGTTTTTTAAATTTTTTAACAAAATTCAGTCATCCGTGTTCTGTTTTTATAAGCCCGTTTTTGTAAATTAGTTTCCAAGTGTCTGTGTGTATTGGTGATATCAAAAAAAGTAAAAAAAGAGGAGCTTTAAAATTCAGTCAAGTGTGGAATTAGAAATGAAGCATTTATATTCATTAACTAACATGTAAAGTCAGTCATATTTAATGACGTGAAATTAGAAATGAAGCCAACATAAAAATGATAATCTTTAACTAACATGTAAAGTCAGTCATATTTAATGACGTGAAATTAGAAATGAAGCCAACATAAAAATGATAATCTTTAACTAACATGTAAAGTCAGTCATAATTAGAAATGAAGCCAACATAAAAATGATAATCTTTAACTAACATGTAAAGTCAGTCATATTTAATGACTCTGACACCATTCTTCTTCTTCTTCTTCGTCGTCTTCTTCTTCTTCAAATACCACGCCTAGTGGCGTAGATGATCACGTCTCTCCACAACTTTCTGTCTCCAGGAGAATTTATCAATTCTATTGTTGACTTCTTTACATGCCACGATGTCAGACTGTCCAGTATTTGTTCTCTTTGTTTTTCCCCTATCACTTTTTTCCTTCAATCTTACCTGTTGTTACGATATATTCCAGCTTTTCTATTCTCATAACTTGACCCCAAAAAGCTTCTTTCGAACTTGTGAAATAAGTATTCATTGCCCATGGGCCTCTTTTAGGACATCCTCATTACTCTTTTTGGCTGTCCATGTAATTTTAACATTCTTCTGTAAAATCGCATCTCTGTGGCCTCTAGTACCTTCCCTTCTTGTCCATGACTCACTCCCAAATGTTAGGATTGGTTCTATATAACACTGAAGAATTCTCTTTCTTACTTGCACTGACAAAGAATTGTTGCATAAAATACTCTTCATTTTATAGAATGCTGTTCTTGCTTGAGCTATTCTGCTTTTCACTTCTGAGATGCGTCTTCCATGCGTTGTTATTAATGTGCCCAGCTATTTGAATCTAATGACCTGTTTAAAAACCGTTACATTTACTTTGATGGTACATTCTGGGGAAGCCATTATCTTTGAGACGACCATTACTTCTGTCCATTACTCTGACAAACGGAGAAAATAAAAACAGTAACCAAAGACATTTATAGACTTTCAAGAATGGATGCTTTATTTATAATAGAAGTATTGAGATTGTTTGACAAGATCTTGGAGCTGATGACAAGAACTAGTGGAACAAGAACTGAGATTGCCACGCTGACAATGGTTCGAACACTCACTGATAAAGTCTTTTGATGGTAGTGGAGGACACTCACTGATAAAGTCTTTTGATGGTAGTGGAGGACACTCATTGTCCGTGAGTCCCTAAAGTGGGAGAAGAAAAGGTAGACCAAACAACACGCGGAGATGAGAACTGGAGACATAAATTAAGGCAATGGGAAGGCAGGGACCTTGAGCTGATATCACGGGACAGGAAGTTGTGAAGCGAATTTCTTATTGGCTTATGTTCCTTGAGCAGGTATAGAAAAATCTCTTTTGTAGGAATGCTAAAAAAAAAAAAAAAAAAAAAAAGAATAAGTTAAATTACGCATTATTTTGAACGAACGAACGAACTTTATTTTCGAAGGGTTGAGAATTGGGCGCGCAGGCCCGTCTAACATTCTGCCCTTTCACTCTCATTTATCTTGCATACTATATCCTTTTATTCCCACATATTACTTTAAGCATTAATTTAAAGGCATGCAACATTATAAAGTTAACATAACAGCATTCATTTACAGTATACAATCATAATAAAAAATGAGTAGCCTAGGTTTTTAAAAAAAAAAAAAAAAAAAAAAAAAAAAAAAAAAAAAAAAAAAAAAAAAAGATAGTGACTGAAGAAAAATAATAATAATAAAAAATAAAATAATATAAACAAAACAATAAATAAATAAGTTATGTATACCGACACTCACTTATGCGGTCAAAACGTCTAATCTGTAGTATTTTTGAATGTGTCATCAATCCTCAATACAAGAATTACAAAAACACATTCTCGCTTACATCCATACATTCTTGGCGGAAATTGAAATAATAATAATAACACTTTCTTGCGCACTTCTGTAACAGAAAAAGTCTTTCAGCAGTTTAAAAAAAAAAAAAAAAAAAAAAAAAAAATAATTATATCTGCATGTACATGACCCATTTAAGCAAACGGAAACATTCACATCTCTAAAGTACAGTGGTATGCGGGTACATTCTCACATACATTACATTATATAATAGTATTACATGGATATAAAACAAATTATTCCCATTAAAAACGAGCGGAAGAGGAAAAGAAATGTTGACCTATGGATGAGATGTTGACAGGCAAATGATGTTTCTATGGGGGTAGATAATCAGTGTTTAGGAAGTGTTTGAAAAGTGCTTTGTTAAATGAATATTGTGTAGGTAGGCTTTTTTTGAGAACCAGGATAAATATGCTGACACAACGTAGCTTTTGAATGTTGCTTTTTAAGACGCAGGTTGGAGCGTTAAAACTTTTTAAAGGGGACACACACACAAAAAAGCGTATAGATGGGTAAAGAGATTAGGTGAGCATGGCTAGGCTGGTTTCTTTGTGTACCTGCCGTGTGCTCGTTTCATGCCAGGTTATGATGACTCTGGAGATTGAAAGAAAAATTGAAACCACTGTTGTCCACTCAGGCACGACCTACCCGGGGCCTTGCTGTTGTTTAAATGGTGATGCTGAACTTGTTGCACTGTCGCAGCCAGTGCAATTTTGTAGAATCTATAGCTGTTTTGCGCATTTGCTATATAGAGCACACAAAAAATGTCTGAGTGAGAGAGAAAATAAACACGTATGTAGGCCACCAAGACCCACTTTTGTCTGTTGTGAAACGTCGAAAGCTTGCCTGGTGTGGGCATGTAACTCGTCATGACTCCCTTTCGAAAACGATCCTCCAGGGAACAGTCGAAGGTAAACGGAGAAGAGAAAGACAAAGAAAATCCTGGGCTGATAACATCAAAGAATTCGGAGGGCAGGGTTTTTCCACATTTGTACGCATTGCTGAGGATAGAGAGCAGTGGAGGACCCTGTCTGCTGATGCTTCCACCATGGCACCCATACGACCCATGACGGGTTGCGGGTTGAGATGATGATGATGATGATTGTTGTTGAGTGGTGCTGTATAGAGTGTGTGTGATTGTTGGGGAGCCCGGCAATAGCTTTCTTCTCTCTGTGGAAAGTCCTGGGCACGTGAGCAGCACATGCTGAACTGTGTGATACGGATGGCTACAGTCACCGCAGTTAGGCTCATGTGTGGGGTTTAATTTGTTAATGTGCTTGTTAAGTCTATTCTGTTCTTAGTTGGAAGATTGTGCTCTGCTCTATACGTCGCAGGTTATTAATATTGTCATTTATGTTAGGATGAATCACTTCTTCATAAGTAAATTCTTTTAGTCCATCAGTTTTAGCCATTCCTCTTGGAAGTTGTTTTGTAGTAGGTCAGTAATGTACGCGGGGACGACAGTGTGGATATGCATGGGGCTAGGTGTATCATCATTTACAACAAGGTGCGACATGAACCATTGCAACAAGTGCATATGAAGTTATGTAGAACATGTTATCAGCGTAGGGGCCAAATGTATTTAGGCCGTATGCCCTTCTGGGAAAATGGACAAGGACATTCATTTATTATTTCATTTTTTTCTGTCATTAATTACTTTATTTCCTCATTTATTAATTCTTTCATTTATCATATCATGATTATCATTATTATGATGCGTCCGAGTGGCTTAGAGCTATGTCATCCGTATCTAATCACAAAGGTACGGGGTTCGCTCCCAGAACAATGAATATAATTGATTGATTTTATTCAGAAGCAGTGGTTCATAATGATGTCAGTACTCCCCCTGATCTATTGATTAGTGACATCGGATATATAGCCTTCTCGGATAAGGAGGAACAAAATAGGAAGTCCCGTGTGTAAGTTGCACACGTTAAAACTCCACGGCAGTTGGAAATCGTAAAGAGTAGGCCATTCGGCCGCTGCCTTAGCAACATTTTAAAAATTAGGAAACCTACCCACCACAAAAATATTTATAGAATGCGTGATTCCTATATACGCACACTGGGATTCTTGCCCTTTCTATTCTCATTTCGCAATCACTGTCCGTCACTTAAACAATGCCCACACCGCCGCCAAGTCACGCGCACGACTTCACATCCTTTAGTGGCGCCTCACCTGGTGCAACACTACAATTGCCCCGCGTATCTATTCTCATTATCTTTGTTTTCTCCCTGTGTATTTTCTACCCAATTGCTGTGACCTTACATCTGAGCAGTGGAGTGGAGTCGTGGATTCGGTAATTTTGAGTGGAGTCGTGGATTCGGTAATTTTTAGTGGAGTCGTGGATTCGGTAATTTTTAGTGGCGTCGTAGTCTGTAAAAAAAAAAGTTCCGACTCCGAATTTTACGAGACTTAAGTCAAGGCAGATCCACATTTGATCCATGCAGAGTGGGGAGGCGATTAAATAATTTGAAACAACATTATAAAGTAGTAGAACTCCTTAAACCACATTCTTGTTAAAGTACATGCATTTTTACATAATATTGGAAAATTTCAGTTTCTTTTGATGAAGTTTTTCATAAATAAAATATATACTGTCAATGTTCCCGTTATTGATAAAATGAAACTATTTTGCCTCATAGTGTTTGGCAAAGCAGTCATTTGTATGCAGGTGTGGATAATTTGTTATTTTGCATTACTGTATGAATGAATTAACAGTTTAAAATGTAGTCTACGAAAGCCATATATTCATTTATTCATACACATACCATACTTATACATATAACTCCATATAAGTGCATATGTTTTATGCCATATCACTTATTAAAATAGTGTATTCGAAGTCCCACTTCTAACACTTCGGAAAATGTTTTTGTCCGACTCCACAACCCCGCCTTACATTTTCAGCTGATGAAAAAAAAATGTTAATATCTTTTCTCTATTTTATCACAGAACTGTGTTCAAGCAAGGTCTGACGGCCATCATGGGACCGACGGGTTCAGGAAAATCTACGTGAGTCCCGACCCCTCTATGAGAGAAGTTCAAACATAAACATTGTTAGTCCCGACCCCTCTATAAGACAAGTTCACACCTAAACATGTCTAGTTCCGACCCCTCTATGAAAGAAGTTCAAACAAACTCAGCAACATCTACACCATGAGTTCCTTAACCTCTTAGTCTCGACCCTTCTGTGAAACAAGATCAAACAAATTCAGCAACATCAACACCAACCAATCACAACAACTTTTAAATCTGTTAGCAGATATTCACCATCATCAGGTGCCATCTCCATACAGTAACGAAGAATATGTGGCATTTGACGATTCTCAATATTAATTTGTCAGTTAATTGTTTTCATCAGTGGTTCCCAAGATATTTTTCCTCTGGGCCGCACTTTCGTTATAAAAATTTGCTCTCGCCACACCGAATTTTATATGGATAAAAAAGTACTTTCATAAAACAAGTTCTAGCAGGGCTTTAGTCATAACTTACATACTTACTTAGTCGTTCCCCTTCTAACGTGAGGTGTAGAGGTTTGGAAGAGAGAGCGCCAGACCATCCTGTCGGCTGTCTTCCTCCTGGCTTGGTTCCATTCTAGTCCTCGGTACTTCCCATTCTGCAAATGGCCAAACCATCTTAGTTTGTCTGCAGGGGGTGGGACTTTAGGCCTTGACGAATCGTCTGGTTTGCGGACCATGTCTCTTCTTGTTACTTCAACCACCTTCCTCAGATACCTCATTTCTGAGGTTTGGATCTGGCTTTTATGGGTTGTAGTTATTGCCCATGACTCGCATCCATATGTCAAGATTGGGACATAGGTGGAGCGGTATACAGCCATCTTCGTTTTCTTACCAATCTCTCTCTTGCTGAGGAATCCTCGATTTATGGCCTGAAAAAGTCTCCCAGCTGCTGCTTTTCGAGTGGCCAACTCTTCTTTGATGCCTCCCTGTCGGTCTATAATAGCTCCGAGATATTTAAAGTGGTCGACCTGCTCCAGGACCTGTTCACCCAGCTTAATCTAATGTCTTGATGACATCGTCCATGAAGAGTATGAAAAGACAAGGTGACAGGATATCACCTTGTCTTACACCAGTGGTGGTCCTGAACTCTTCTGACTTATGGTTTGCTGTCCTCCCATAATTTCTGCAAGACTTGTAGAAGCTCTGTGTTGCATGAATCAGAGGTGCTGGAATGTTCTTCCGTGCCAAACAGTCCCAAAGTTTGCCCCAGGGGAACCTGTCTAACGCCTTTTCCAGATCTATGAAACAAAGATGGATCTCACTCTTATACTCAAGGGCCTTTTCACTCAGCTGTCTGAGTGTGAAGATTAGTCTTGAGTACGTCGGTTTGCTCGGAATCCGCATTGGACCTCATCCAATTGTGACTCAGCTAGGCGTCGGAGTTTCTGCTCTAAGATTCTAGAGTAGATTTTACAAGGGACACTGAAAAGGGATATGCCTCTATGGTTTCCACACTGTCGACTGTCACCCTTTTGAAAATTGGTGTTATGATGGCAATCTCCAAATCCTTTGGTATGGTCTTGTAGCACCACGCTGTCTGTAGGACCCTTATGACTAATAGGTCGCCTGATGCTCCCAAGTACCCAACCCTCTCTGGTGCCATACTATCATGCCCTGCTGCTCTGTCCATTTTGACTTTCTCCAGTGCTGCCTTCAGTTCTTTCATCCTTATGTCATCTTCACCATCATTGGTTTTCTCTACTGTGCTAGTAGTTTTCATTTCTGATACTTCACCATGCTCACCATCCAGGAGTTTTGAGAAATATTCTTTCCATCTTTCCATTACTTCCTTCGGGGCAGTAAGCAATTTGCATTGCTTGTCCTTTATAAATTTGAGAGGGCATTGTTTCTCCTTCCTCATGTTCTTTAGGGTCTTATAGAACAATTTCTGGTTTTCTTGCGCATCTTTTTCTAGCTTTTCTCCAAATTCTTCCCAGGACTTCTGTTTTGCTGCTAGCACCTTGTTCTTTGCTTCTGTTCTGAGTGTCACATATTCTCTATATTTCTCCATTTGTCCTGTTGTGTCGTTAGCTCCTAAGTATTGTTTCCATGCCATTTTCTCTTTGACTTCCTCTGTCCACCAAGGTGTCCTCTTTGTCTTGTTCCCAAGTCGGACTTCACCACATGCTTCTGCGGCAGCTGTCTTTATGATGTCCTTCAATTTAATCCAGAGGGTTTCCAAGTCATCATGTTGTTTTTCTGTGTTGCTCACCGCTGCAACAATAAGCCCCTGATATCTGGTCATAATTTCTGGCTCTGTCAGCTTGTAGGTCTTAATGCTCATTTCTCTCGTTCGTTTACTTGGTTTCTTGCGTGATGTTGGGCAGTTCCTAGGCTGAGCAACTCTTTCAGTTTTCTTTTTATTGTAAGCAGGTAGTGATCACTTCCAATCTCTGACCCCTCCAGACTCTAGCATCCCGGACATATTTGAATGAGCTTCTCCTAACTATGGCATAGTCGATCACTGACTTCTCATTCTTTGTTGGTTCACATCTAGTGTATGCATGTATGCGCTTATGGGGGAACTTTGTGTTTGTAAGGATCAGATTCTGCTCACTGCAGAATCTAAGGAGTCGCTTTCCATTGTCATTGAGAGTATCTTCTCCATATCTTCCGATAACTCCATCCCATCTAGCATGGTCATTTTCAACTCTGGCATTGAAATCCCCGAGCATGATAATTTCATCTAGGCAGTCATCCACTGTCCTTTGAAGCAGCTCGAAGAATTCCTACTTGACTTCTGCTCTCTCATCCTCATTTGGCCCATACACTATGACCAGGTTGACTATGGTTTCTCCTCCTTTTAGTTTTACAACCATAAAGCGCTCCGAGACAAAGTTCCATCCATTGATACTATCTTTTTGGTTTGTTTTAGTCATAACACAGAAGAAAACTACTTTGTAATGTGATCACGAGACATCCACAAAGTATAAAACAGTACAACATAAAAACAAGATTCATTCTTACGAATTTTTTGAAAATTTCTCTAACTCCTTCATTGCCTTTGAATCTTCTCGTCTGTGACGAAATTCTCGCCTAAATTCTTTCGTTCTCTTTGTCTTCCCCAATTCTCCATTTCCTTACTTATTCGACCAATTCTTCTTCGTGCTCATTCTTTCTTTATTTGTTAATCACGCTTTCGTTGACTAAGGTTATCTTGTCCCATCTTGTCACTCAGCAGAACCGACCTTACCGTTTGACCTGTTTTTATGACCTGTTGACTTGTTTGGTTAAATCGTCACACTCATTGTGCAGCCAGACAGATTAAGCTGTTCTTCCATGCACTAGATTGCATAAGACTTCCGGACAGACGGGTTGATTGAACAAACACCTGTGACATGTGTCTGTTGGTTTCGAACAACCGGCGATTGGTGACGGAAACCTGTGGGATGAGACTGATAATAGGACTACAGAGGGAATTTTAGACAACGTGTTAATTTTTTTCAGACATGACCAGCTTGAAAGGAGTGAAATACGAGAGGTGACATAACACTTCCGATGACTTTGCTGTAACAAGCAGTATGAAAAGTATCACCTTGAAGTAATAATTATGTTAGAAAGGTGATGTAGTGATTTTGGTAAATATGACAAGCAACACGGAAGTAGCAAGATTTTATATGGTCATGGAGTACCGTCAGGTGTTTTTTGGAAAATAACTTGTATGGGAAATATCGTATGTTGTCAAGTAGTAATTTTCAGTACGAGGGTTCGGTTAACCCCAACCAAAATCAGACGCTTAATTGTAATTGGTTTAATATTGGAATGCTAAACTAAACTACTTCTGATTGTATCTTCACTCAAAGGAACTTGCACGGAGAGATATGCGCGTGTGAGCAAAAACTTCACATATAACCTGGAGCATTGTAAGACTTCTTGACTGCTGTTCACTTTTGTTAAGGAGAAATCATAGACCGCTAGCAACTAGTAATAATTAGGACCCCAGTATAGGACAAGCCAGAGGATTGGATGTTGTCACGGCGCTATTTCGCCGAAATATCAGTCAGCTACATTGTGTTTTGGCAACACTGATATATCTTAAGAGGCGAAGTCATGTAATAAGACGGAAGCCGGAAGAAATCTAGGCGCGAAAGTGCAGTGAGTTTCTAGCCAGCGTTCCGAGTGGACGGGTATATATTTTCCCTTTCGCCGGCCAGTTGCTGTGAGGTTCTTAGCATGAAATACTAGCGAGAGATTGCCATATTCGGCTCTGGTGGATATTTATGTGTAATTCTGGATTAGTGTAGTGGTCAGTGGATATTATCTTCAGGCCGCAGATTACGAGTTGTTCATGAATTGAGTATTTCTCTGTCATAGATTTTTGGGTCGCCATAGTGAGCGATAGTCAGTACAGTGTTTGTTCAGTGTAGTCATACTGTTATGAATGAGGCTATTAGATAAATTAATCGAGGCAAGTTTTTCTGGCATTTTATATGTATTTCATACGTTTGTTGGCCGTGGGAGGCTGTATTGTGTGTGCTTACATTAATAAAGGGAAGTACCTGTAGAGGGTGTAGATTTCTTATGTCAGCCATTATGTTGTGGTCGTACTCCTAATGGAGCGAGCCGATTCTATAATTATTAGTATTGTTGTATTATGAATCCACATCATATGTGGTTCTGACAGATGTGTATTCTAAAATTAGAAAGAAGTTACTTCAGAGTCATCACTTTGCGCCTAAGTTCTAGGATTGTACTTCAAGTGTACCTTGTTAGACACCTAACCCACTTGAAGGACTACGGCATCTTAAATAGCTGCCCGACATATTACGGCTCTTTTTTGTGCAAACGTCTGTGATTCGCACGATATCGGGGAAAGTTGTAATATGTACATTTTATCAGTTGATATTTTTCTTTTGATAAATGGCTTGCGGATGAACAGTTGTACATGGAGATGGCAACCTCATCATGCAAATTAATCTGCCTCGTGAACCACCACTGCAAGAGGTAGTGACTGCTTCGTGCGGGGTTCCTCACAAGGAACCAACAGCAGAGGCAGTCCCAAGCTCCACAGGGAGCCGGGAGTGGATGATGATATCGCTGTGTATATATTTACTATACTAATATTTTAGTAAGTTTTATATGCACGAGGGGCGTTCAGAAAGTAATGCACCACGTCGTTATTCTCAGCTAATAATGAAGATAGAAGCATGGAAGTTTGCACACTTCAAATATGGCATGCGCCAATTGTGTGCACCAAATTGTCACTCAGCATTGGTAGTGCAAATGCAGTTATAAAAACTCTCGGATTTTCTAAGGTTTGCGCAAGATGGGTTTCTCGAAGTCTCACAAATGACAACCGGTTGCAAAGGAAAGCAATTTCTTCTGAATTGTTGGAGCGTTTCAATGCTGACGGAGAGAACTTTTTGGCTAAGATCGTTACAGGTGACGAAACCTGGGCACATCATTTTGAACCTGAGACAAAAAGACAGTCAATGGAGTGGCATCATCCGCAATCACCACGAAGAAAGAAATTCAAGACATTTCCTTCAGCTGGAAAGGTCATGATCACAGTCGTTTGGGACATTGAAGGTGTGATTCTTGTGGTCGTTATGCCAAGAGGAGAGACAATCAATTCGCAGGCTTACATTAAGACATTGAAAAAACTAAATCAACGTTTTTGCAGAGTTTGGCCTCACAAGAATCCAGCAGACCTGCTTCTCCTTCACGACAATGCGCGACCTCACACAAGTCTGGCAACACGGGAAGCAATCACCAAATTGGGTTGGACTGTACTACCCCATCCACCCTATAGTCCCGATTTGGTACCCTCTGATTTTCATCTATTTGGCCCACTTAAAGATGCACTCCGTGGGACAAGGTTTGAAGATGATGAAGGAGTGATTCATGCAGCGAAGAAATGGCTACATGATCAAGACAAAATCTGGTACGGGCTAGGAATACATGCACTTGTTTCGCACTGGCATAAAGCCGTACAAGTTGATGGGGATTATGTTGAATAATACCGATATTTACATGACATATCCATGTATATTGTATATAAATTTCATGCTTTTTTAATAAACAGCTCCTGAGAAAAACGATGTGGTGCATTACTTTCTGAATGCCCCTCGTATGTTTATATATGTACCGAAAAGCACTTTCATAAAACTCAATGGGTCCTAATTTAATGCTCATGGATATGGGCAAAATTCTGAGGAAGATGAAATGGTGGATAGTAGCGGAGGTAGCCTGATGTTCATATCAGGAGACCCGATACTTAAAAAGAGGCATTTGTTTCCTCTCAGTTTGTGGTACAAGTTGCCATCAGTCAAAGCTAGACGTAAACATCACACGGGTTGTAAAGACGCTTGACTTGGCGGAACTTAGTAGTTACCCCGGCATTGATACAAGGTACGTACTACTGCCACCCTATTTAATTCCTGAAGAGAAAGACCAGTCTAAACCACCTTTGGAAACCAGCAGTGACTGAACCCAAAATCAACGACAAATCATTGCCAACACTTGGCCAGATAATTACCAAAGTACTGCCCAGCAGATAGACTAATATTTCCACCCAATTCATCCCATGATGACAAACGTTGCTGTTAGTTTTCCTTCTTAAAATAACTCTATTTATTTTAATCTTGTTAACCAATGATTTATTATTAAACTTGTTACATGTAATTATAAATCTATAGTTGCATTAATCACTATTGAGTGAATGTTATGTCTGCAGCCGTATGGTTTGTCAGCCCCGGTAGCGCTGTGGTTATTGCACTGGCTTCTTAGCTCATTGGGTTCAATTCCCAGTTGAAGGGGAATGTTTTAGACCGCAAATGGCTCCGGGGTCAACTCAGCCTCATTAATTGGGTGCCAGAGCAACTCTGGGAAGGTTAAAGGCGGCCGGAGTGATGCTGACCACATCAACCTTAATGTTCCGTATGGTTAAGAAAACATGGGCCTAACGCCTAACAACCAATATGCCTCAATGGGCGTGTAACGGGATCCTTTACTTATTATTTACGCGAATGACTCAGTTAAAAAAAAATACATAACCATACAGAGTTGTAAATTAATATTTTGCTAAATCATCTTGAGCTGGGGGCTCAGAAAATACGAGTCAATAATTTTTCTCACAGAAGAATAATAAGTTTATAACGGCTTAGATGATCTCAGTTGTTATACTTGCCTTTCTATAAATTCATGTGAGACTCCCTTAAATAGAATATAATTCTTCTATTTATATCTCTGCCAAGAGCAATTTTGAAAAATCTCATTCTTTGACTCAAAGCCAGCATTGTTGGATTACTACTGTAGAGCAGAGGAGACAATACCGTCTCTTCTTGATTTCTGTAGATAGCAATAAAACAGGGGGAAAACACAAAAGTCTCGCTTTATGCACAATCTGTATAGAATATTATTATGCAAGATTTAATTTAAAAAATAGTTCGACAATATAATCAAGGGGTCTTCAAACTCTAGTTGCACAGACCCCTCCGTGTGATATTGAATCCGTCATCGACCCAGGGCAAAACATAAATTAATAAGAAAGTAAGTAAAGAGGCACAACAAATGGACATTACATTTTTAATGAACTGACTACATGCACTGAGAGAACCAACTGATAACTTTACAAGACTGTCTTTGTTCTCAAATTCCCAGAGTAAAAGATATAGAGACAAAAAAAAAAAAAAAAACATAAGGAGACGGGAATTATACTATTGACGTCAAACAGATAACGGTAAAGTTAGTTCCTTATAAAATATTGCCGTAGTGGAGTTAAATGTTACAGACTTCACTATACTAGGTCCAGCACTGAGAGATGGAGTGACCAGCTTCTTTCCTCGCTTACTTTTCCTTCCCTTACTCAAGAGCTGAGTCAGGTACCCATTTACAGCTGGGTAGACTGAATCGAGACGCCACCGTTTTCAAAACCCAGCCCCTGTGCCGTGAGAGGCCAGTCGGACGCCCGAAGGAATAAAGAAAACATGGACAAACTCTGAACGGCACGAACTGGACATTATGACTTGTCGTCTGTTTGTTGAAGGCCTGTACTCCGTGTAGAGGGGCTGACAAGGGATGAAGACAAATAAGAAGTATGAAGAGACATATATCAAATGAAAGTTTTCCTTATCTAACATTTTCTTATTATTATCTATTACGAATGCCAGATTCCTAGATATACTAGCAGGCCGTAAAGACCCCTCTGGGTTTTCAGGGCAGCTACTCCTAAACGGCAAACCGGTTCCAGCGAACTACAAGTGCATGGTGGGATATGTCGTACAGGTATTTATAAAATCCTTTTTTCTTTGCCTTAATGTAAGCTAGTAGTGGTGTCGGACTGCCTAAGAGGTATGGCGTCCGCCTGGAACTCTAGAGGTATCGGGTTCGATTCCCAATAGAGGTACAATGACTTATGGAAATACATTTTTTTTTCAGAACAAGTGGTTACTAATGATGTCATTCCTCCCCCCACCCTCCCCCCGGTCTCCTGGGTAGTGAGAAAATTAGAAACCTACCCACCACAAAAATATTTATAGAGTGTGTGATATACATACATTGGGATTCTCGCCTGTGCTACGGAGTTCATGCACTGTGCTGAGATCCTCCTTGTGTGATCTAAGGGAGGAGATCGGAGCACTGATGGAGTTGTCCGTGTGCAATGAAAATAGTCCTTAAAACCAAACCAAACTAGTAGTCCTATTTAGAGCTACTTCATTCTAGCTGCTATAAGCCCTTTTTAGAGCTACTTCATGTTAGCTGATAGAAGCTAAAAGCCCTTTTTAGAGCTACTTCATTCTAGCTGCTATAAGCCCTTTTTAGAGCTACTTCATGTTAGCTGATAGAAGCTAAAAGCCCTTTTTAGAGCTACTTCATGTTAGCTGATAGAAGCTAAAAGCCCTTTTTAGAGCTACTTCATGTTAGCTGATAGAAGCTAAAAGCCCTTTTTAGAGCTACTTCATTCTAGCTGATAGAAGCTAGAAGCCCTTTTCAGGGATTAGTTTTTATCACCACTATGCTTTAATTATTAATGAAACTCACTTATTTTTGAATTTCAAACTGCGCTCTGATAAAACCAACGGACTTACGTCTCGGAAGAGGGCAAAACGCTCAAGAAAAAAATTGCACTACTGCAGTTTTAGAAGTCTCTTGTCTTATGTTCTATATTTTTACTTCATTAAATGAATTAATGTTTTTATATTTGTCACCAATATTCGGTAAAAGTAGGAAGCCATAAGGAGGTAGCCCATCCATTAGTCACCTGTTTGTCTTAAAATTTGATCAAAAAGAATCTTGACTTATGGATGCGAGTCTTGGGCAATGACTACAACCCACAAAAGCCAGCTGCAAACCTCAGAAATGATGTATCTGATCAAGGGGGTTTGAGTAACAAAAAGAGATCAGACGATACATCATGGTCTCACAACCCAACCCTTGTAGACCCAAGTTGGACAGTCCCAATTCCGATGTTTTGGCCATGTCTGTAGAATAGGGAAATATCGGCTACCACGACAAATATAGGAAACCAAGATCCAGGAATCAAGACCCCCAGGACGACCCAGTGTTCGCTGGGAGGTCAACATTAGACAATCTGAAGGACCGAGGACTAGAATGGAACCAGGCCAGAAGGAAGACACCCGATAGGATAGTATGGCGCTGTCTCTGGCAAACCTCTACACGGTAGAAGGGGATAGACTAAGTAAGTAAGATATTTGAATTATTCATTAAGATTGCTAATGATGCTCTTGTTGTTGTTGTCAACACCAACGTTTCTTCTACCGACCTTTGGGCCTTCATTTAGTCATGTCGCCATCAACTCACCAAGGACCATTGGCCTTCAACACATTTATGCCACGTCATCCTGTCCCTTGCCATCCTCTCTAATCTTTCTTTTCTGTATCCCTTTCATTTCTCTCTCCAGTTAACTTCTCCATATGCTTTGACGGTCCCCCTTTACCCTCTACCTCTCTTAATATGGGAATTCCATAAAAAGAACTACCTTGTAATGCTATCAACAGATGTCCTTAGAGTATGGCCTATCGTTTACCAGACTCTCTTCTGTGCGTCTCTTGTTCCATTAATACTCGTCTCATGCTTGTTATCAATTCCACTTTTAACGACCCTGGTCGTACCTTTTCAATCCTTATAATCTACGCAAGAACCTATCTATGAAAGTCTGTATGGACC
Organism: Oreohelix idahoensis; assembly: GCA_024509875.1. Classification (NCBI taxonomy): domain Eukaryota; kingdom Metazoa; phylum Mollusca; class Gastropoda; order Stylommatophora; family Oreohelicidae; genus Oreohelix; species Oreohelix idahoensis. Next base: position 85,018 of record JAMPIV010011943.1, read on the forward strand.
TATGGATAATGTTTAACCTAACACACATTTACTATCTTCCAGGACGACACAATTATGGGCACCCTGTCTATTAGAGAAAATCTCCACTTCTCAGCCGCCCTGAGATTACCAACATCGGTGAGCGCCGACGAAAGAGACGAAAGGGTGATTAACGTCATCAAGGAACTAGGTCTGGACAAATGTGCAGATACCAGAGTGAGTTCTGGCACTCATTGTGTACAACAACTTTTTGTCTTCTTTATTCACATTAGTACCCTACACCTCCATAACGATCTCCCCGTGAAGTCTCGGGAGTAGTATGTCAGGCGCAAAACGAGGCAGATTTCTGGAGGCGCGTGACTTTTACTTGTAAATAGTCTGGAGGCGCGTGCCATTTATATAAGAAAAATATTAGATCAATAATGGCGGTATGTGTTAGTAGGTAACTAAGGAGAGATAAGTAGGTTGTAGTTAATTACTGGCGTTAGCTGGTCGGTGGGGGTTTATTAAGGGAGAGTGCGGGGGTTATTGACTGGCTGGCGGAGGTGCCGACTCATGTGTGTGTGCTGGGGTGTAGCTGGTGGTTGTGGGTTTTTGTGTGGTTGTATTGTGTATGACTCATCAGTGTGTAGGTATGTTTCTTTATACAACATATTTATACAACACATACATATATACAACATACAATATATGTATTTTACAACATAGATAATAAAAGCCAAGGTATATAAATAGAAGTATATATTTAATATCACAGTGTTTTTGTTACAGCTTCTGCCCAGAACAAACATATAAAAGTATGAATTAAATTAGAAAGTTACATGGAATGTTTTGGGTTAAGTTAGGTTCGTGGGGGTTGAGTGTGCAATTGGAGTTGGGGTAGTGGAGGTAGATAGATCCAAGACCAATCGATAACGGTGGTAGAGCGAACTTTTATATAAGGAAAAATATTAGATCAATAATGGCGGGGGTGCATTAGTAGCGATAAGTAGGTAGGCGTAACTATTGTCGTTAGCTGGTCGGTTGAGTTTTTTAAGTGAGAGTGTGGGGTTTATTGACATAGTCTGGCGGGGGTCACGACTCATGTGTGTGTGTTGGGGTGTATCTGGCAGCCGGGGTGTGGGTGGTATTGCTTTTGGTTTGTCTGGTGTTTTGTTTGTTGGTATTTTAAGTGTATGACTCACCAGTGTGTTGTTATGTTTCTTTATACAACATATATATATATATATATATATATATATATATATATATATATATATATATATATATATACAACATACATACAATATATATTTTACAACATAGATAAATATAACAAATATCAAGGTTTATAAATAGAAGTATATATTGCGAGACAAAGTATGAATTAAATTAGAAAGTTACATGGAATGTATTGGGTTAAGTTAGGTTCGTGGGGGTTGAGTGTGCAATTGGCGTTGGGGTAGTGGGGGTAGATAGAGCCAAGAGCTATGGTTGTAATACTGGTAGAGTGCGTTGTTGTTTTCGTAGTATAGTAGGGGGTTTCGACCACCAATACAATATATATACATATATACGATAACGAAAAAACACTAGTCTAAATACATTTTATATTTTATTGATAAAGAGAAACACATAGTTAGCGTCCGGGGTGATTGTCTATGGTTGGAGTTGATGTAGGGGTACAAGGGTTGGTATTGTTAAGAGGACACCAACTCGGTTCTGGGAATATTGGTTGAAAACAACGGGAGTTGATGTAGTAGTCAAACGTGTTACTGGGGCAAGCAGTAGGACAGGTATCTGTGTTTGGTAACTGTAGTCGGTCTAATTCGGCGAGGATTGCGCCTTGTAAAGCCAGAAGAAGTTCAAATTCTTGACGAGTCAACGTAATGCCGATTTTGGTAGGAAACTTTAGATATGATACTCCAAAGTATTTTCGCACAGGTATTATTGTCGCTATGTGGTCGGTGGGGTTTTTTAATGGAGAGTGCGTGTGGTGGGTTTTGATGTTAAAGAAAAGTATTTAGTATCTGTCTACAGAGTGAGGTCAGCTATGCAAGTCCCTGAGTCTAATAGTTGAATATGATGTTCTCAGGGTACCTGACTGCTACCACCCTACGATCTCACCCTGCGCTTTATTTTGGGTATCTAGTGTTGGTTATATGATTTATATGGCTTGATGTCTAGGGTAATGAAAATGTAGTGATAAATGCGTAAACAAATACAATTTAATTCACTAACATCGAATAAACAAGACTGGGTTTAAAGTTATGATATATATATATATGTATATACAATTTAATTTCCTGTCCCTCAAATTTTTTAGGACAGGAATATTTAACTTAAAATGAAATTATGGTATTATATCAAATTAATTACACAAGAAGGACATTAGTCCAATATATCTATTAATATGTTAATGTTTATACACGTTTATTCCCTGGTGGAGACTACTGTTATCTGAAGAGTCACTAGTGGGAAAACTGGTATTCACATCATATCACAAACTATTTCTGAATAGGGTGGAGATCGAACATATTTGAGCTAGCATGTAAGCCCTGAAGATTTTGGCTTATCTTAGTATCCGTGTAGACCCTTGTGGTGAAGTGTGATGTTATAAATATTTATAGGGGGACTTAGTGTACTGACTGAGATCAGCTGTGAAGGTATCTATATCTAATGAGAGTAGTGTATTATAGATAACCTTACTTGCTGCCACATATATATATATATCTCAGTCAGAATTATTCTGGAATAGTGTGATGACTACGTTATATGTCTAGGGTATGTGTATGATGAAGTGTAAGTCAAAACAACAACAGACAGATAAACAATTTAATTTATTCCACTACACGTGACAACACTGTGACACTCACATACATATAACACTCTAAGAGGATATCTTAAAGGAGTCACTGATAACTTTTCAAATAACAATATGTATTCATTGCTGTCATGAATGTATATGTGTCCTGATTCAAATACAAAGGAACCAGGAGTCACAATCAATTTTAATTACAAGTTATATGTACAGAATTTATCAATATGAATATTGTAGTGACATATATTATTAACAGTATCCTATGTGTGTCAGTTGTGTAGTAGTAATATGAGGTAATACTGGTTTTGTTTTGTTCAAGCTCTGTTGGTATTTGTCATCATGACTTCAATAGTTTGTCTTTATTGGAACTAGTATTGGAGATGTTCTCAGTTCCTGATATTAAAACAATTTACTTCCCCTCTTAAGTTTATGTTACAATGTTATTTTAAGATGGGGGTACATAATTTTGAGCTCAGCTGGCCACATCAGCTTATCTTGCGTGATGGCGGCAGGAAAGGACTCCTCTGCTCGATTTCTCCCCTGGGCTCTGGAGACACCTCACTGATAGCTAAATGGACCAAGGAGTATGCTGTCCGACTCTGGATTCAGCAAAGCTCTGACCAGGTGCTGCTCAATACCATCAAGACCACGGTCCCTGAAAACAAGAAGGATGTACCTTCTACTTCATAACTAATTGATACTCTAGTTCTACACTGAGCACAATACACCACAAACATTGAGTTCAGAGCGTTAGGCCAACTGTCAGCTTCATCTGAAAAACTTTATACCAGTATTAACCTCCTTAATGGTTACTACGCCTCTGCACTTCCAGCATTATTTCTTTCTAGTCAATCATCTAGGTGTCAGTGTACTGTTTGGCCATTCCATGCCGTTTTACTTTCCTCCGACACCTTCTGTTCAGGCTGGAGCATTATAGGCTTTACATCATGTTTGCTACTGAACTACACATATATACAGGCATAATTTAACAATTCACATTCAATTTTCATTAAAAGATACTGAATGTTTCAAGCTTACCACAATTCATAAAATAAACACAGATACGTTGATTAGCAATGAATTCTGGCACAAATACTGGCACAAATTCCCATCTTCTTATGTTCCAGGCTTTTATTTAGCAAAAATATGAGCTGGCTTCAACGCACTGTTGCTTTATCAAGCTTATTTGAACTAGTGGTCTCGAACTAACGCTCCTAAGTGATTATATCAGCGAGTCTGGCCAATGGAGCCACGTTTCGACAAGTGTTTGAAAAAATTTTACCTTCCTACATCTCCCCTAACAACCAAAGATAATATTTATAGTCCGACCAATCGTGTTTAGTCTTATATTTGTTGCGCTCCAATCAATTTGGAGTTTACATGGTAGGCTATTTCCGTACGCAAGGTTTTTTTCAAACACATTATAAAAAAAATTTTATGAGCAGAAATGATTTCATGCTGTCAGGCATCCCCACTATTTTATTTTGGTTATAACTTGTTAATTCCTAGACTATTTGCGTAACGTTTTACATATTCTTTGTCAGCAAGCCCTAAGGAACCCAAATATACAAATTTAAAAGAGCTAAGTGGCTGCGTTCAAAATATGCAATTTCTTCTACCTCCTGTTTCGAAGATATGCTGTCTGGGTACTGTAATGTTTTCAAACGTAAACCCATCTATTGTCATCTTTTCTAATAAGAGTTTTTCAGGATTTAAAAACCTAACTCTGGGAAGGTTAGTGTTTTTATCACTGTCCGTCCGAAAAAGTTAGTGCATGTGGCCTTACACGCGTGATAGTAGTAATTGTGTATCGCGTTACGCTTGTTGGGGTGGCATTAATAGCGAAACGCGTGTTTAATTTTGCATGCGTTCGGCTTTCTGCCTCTCCCTTCTCTCTATCCTGCTTTATCTGTCTTTTAGTTACGCTGTGTATGGGATGAATGAAATATTAAATTTAGGTCATTGTTTCAGCTTGCGTATCTCAAGTTTAGTACATGTTTCATTGAAGAAAGCGGGTAATAATATTAGTATGCTTATACTATCAACGTGAAAGCGTTACAATTAAGCAGACGAAGCAACAAAAACAAAAGGGGGGATTTCGAGTACATTCCTTGTGACAGCACTGTTATTTTACCATTGCTCTTTTCTTTATTAGAATTTATTTGTTCAGCTTTACATTTACCTTTTAATTTATATATGTGGATTAGAATATTCCACGACATCTCCCCTCTTAAAACAGACATTATATGTCAGTCCTTTATTCTATATACACATAGAGAACTTTATTATTATTTCTGGGGTTTACGGTGATTCTCATCACACGGATGGCGGCTTAAAAAATCCGCTCCCAAATTTGTTTTTCCAGATATATACTCAATGCTAAAATTATATGGAGCCAAAAGTAAAGACCATCGGAGTAACCTGGAGTTCTCATGCCTAGCCTGTGCTAGAAACGATAAAGGTTTGTGGTCTGTTTGCAACTTAAATGCCTTCCCATATAGATAAATATTGAATTTCTTTATTG
>JAMPIV010011944.1:0-146383 GCA_024509875.1 Oreohelix idahoensis
GGGAGATATTCTACTGCTAAATTACAAAAGAAAGTCTCCACCGGTATGAGTTGGTCACTGCGCCAAAATACTATATCGTGTGACCGTCTGATGGCCAAGTCATCTAGTTTTTATACTCGCTCTCGCAAGAGATGTAATTTCCTAGATGTTCTATTTTCAAATCAGGTTTTCTTGAAACTCATGTATGATGAAGACTTTCAACCTTGGTGACACCATTTACTTTTATTATTTAATACTGGCACCACTGTTTTTCTGATATAATGCTTGCAGCACAGTTTATTTGACTTATGCTAGCAATACTGTTTTTCGTATCCAATGTAAGCAATACTGTTGTTCTTATCTTATGCTGGCAGTACTGCTTTTCATATACAATGCAGGCAATGAGTATTTGTTAATTTGTGCCGGTTCCGAGACCGTATAAACCTACAAATTACCCACTTTCTTCTCTATCAGCTCGCTGTTAAGCGTGCCCGTGTTTAGTGACCCAAATGTTGACATGTCAGAAGGTTGCCTATTTTCAACCTTTCTGTCCGTAAAAACCACACAACACCTGTAGTCTCGTTCACTAAAAACCATTTAATACACTGCTTTTGTCTATGCCCGTACTAGTTGCTAACAATACATTGAAATATACATGATAAACTTAAACTTTCTAGCTACTAATTCTAACACAACGAGCATGACGACCTTACTTCCCAAACCAAACCGGAAACCCCCTTCTTCTCTCTTTTCTTTTTCCCCCATCTTTAGCTGTCTCTACCCAAACCAGATTTGATGACGTCATTCCTTCCTGACTAGTGTTAATTTAACTAGCTAGTCTCTAATACAATATTCTACTTAATAGTAGCGCTATTCGCGCTTAAGTAGTAGAAGTAGACCTACCTGTCACATCATTATCACTGCTCCACATGTCATTTAGGTAAGGTTACTCCATGTCTTCATATTTAATACATCCATATAATTTTCACTACAAATATCTAATGACGGTCGCCTGCAATGAAATGACCACAGTAGTGATAGTACCGTCTGTAATATATATAACAGAAACACCACACTATAATTAATAACCTGTCAATGTTGACGGGTTATTGCTAGTCATTACATAATTCCCGGGGGTCTCTGATGAGACAAAGAAAGAATAGGACTGCAGCTCCCTCTGGCAATTCGCATGAGGCGACTAATATGAGGTTGTCAATCTGGCTAGCAACCTCATCCTGTAAAATAAATTGCTGCACAGGATCACCGCGGCAACAGTATCTGAATGCTTGCTGCAGGCAAGGGAATAGCTGGAGTGGTGGCTCCATGCTTCAAAGAGCGCAACGGAAAATTTAATGATGATGACCATTACATACCCAGACATGTGTATCAGAAAGTTGATAATGGATTCAATATATATTATTATTGTAATACAATTTCTATTTTAACTTCCTAGTACAAGTCCAAACAGATCTTGGTCATGTTTATAACTGACCCGGTGGATTAAAGACCAGTTAGTTCCCGGGGGTCTCCGAGGAGACATAGAGATACTAGGACTACTAACCCCCAGACATTCGGTAAGAGGTGGCTAATTTGAGGTTGTACATGGGGTTGGACATGAGGTTGGACATGGGGTTGGACATGGGGTTGGACATGAGGTTGGACATGGGGTTGGACATGGGGTTGGACATGGGGTTGGAAATCTAATCATGTAACGGGACCAGCTGCAGTAGTGGTTCCATGCTACGTAGGGAGCGACAAGGGAGATGACAATGAAAATGAATTATCGTGACTACAAAGATGAATAACTTCTGGCCATGCAATTATTTATGTAGTATATGCTTCCAGAAAATATTTACAATCATATGATTACATTATTGCACTTTTCAAATCCATCTTCAGGTATAATTGACACGAGGGATGAACCAGTGCTCCTACCAGGAGTGGAAAATCGGGTTATGGATTGTTAAATGGCCTCTACATAGAGGTTAGCTGTGGATACTGAATAAGCACTCTTGTTCCAAACAGGAGGGTGGGGGGGCGGATTCATTGAGGGCAAGGTGGGATAGTTGTTTATTTTAGGACGAAGGCATTCATGTCCAGTGTTTAGAAGTGTGGAATTATTATCTAGCACTTATTTGGTGATCTAATCATCCATTATAGTCAGAGAAAGAATCCCTCACGATCTCATCATAATATCCAAGATTTACACAACGCTATCTATAATTCAAAACTTAAGGTTGAAAACTTTCACATGACATTGATCGCAACCTTTTCATATTAAGAATGGATGAATAGTTGTGGGTGCATGACGGCTTACTCCCACCTCCTTGTTCTTGATGTGAGAGTTGCGTTTGTGAGTTTGCAATGACCTGACAGACTTTTGGTTGTTTACATTAAAGCCATATTCTTGCCGTGATAGTGGTGGAGGAAGTACGCGTGCATGCATACACTTACACAGACTGGATGAACCCGTACAAAATCATATCTACAATCACAAACACACACGTAAACGCATGCACAAGCATATACTCCCACATGCATTATAGACCTAGGCCTTGTTTTGTATAAAGAAGTGGCCCATACCAACAAAAACGACAACAAAAACAACCTTTGACGTGTAGATCAGAGCACATGCTTCCTAATAAGACCAAGAACACACCAGATTCAACAAGCACTTAAACAAATTAAAAACCTCACAACAGGTCTAATTGCCGCCACTGTCACCATGCATATATCATAGCTCAGCATGTGCTGCTCACTTGCCCAGGACTCTCCCTAGACAGAAGAACGTTACTGCCGGGCTCCCCAACAAACACAAACGCTCTATACAGCACCACCTAACAGCTACCTTACACATGCACTTTCTTTAACGTTGCATTGGCTGCGAAAAAGCGACGAACTCAACAGCTCTAGTTAAACAACAGCAACAACTCCCAAATAAGATCGACACACACATACATTCATCTACACATACATTCATCTACACATACATTCATCTACACATACATTCATCTACACATACACTCCATTGCTTATACTCAAACTTACATGTTATATAAGCAGAAAGATAACATAGCAAAAGGGAAGCTCAAACTTGCTTGTGATATTATTGGCGTAATCAGATGCAAGAGGTCACAATGACATGCATCACACAGGTCAAATACTATTCAGAATGCCACATATCTAACAAGGACAGTGAATGAGAGAGTAATCATGAATAAAATGATTCACTTTAAAGATATGACGAAAAGAAGAAGCAGTCGAAAAGTGAAGACCTGCAATCAACAAACCAGTTACGAAGAAGTACCAATGGAGGGCCGGAGTGGCTAAGAGGTATGGCGTCCACCTCAAATTTTAGAGGTACCGGGTTCAAGTCCCAGTTGAGGGACTATAATTTATGGAAATTATTTTTCAGAACTATTGTTCCTTATGATGTCATACTTCCCCCTGGTATCCTGGGTAATGTGGTCGGATGCCTAGCCTTCTCGGATAAAGGCACACAAAAAAAATATAGGAGGTCCCGTGTGCAAGTTGCGCACATTAAAAATCCCACGGCAGTTGGAAATCGTAAAGAGTAGGCCTATCAGGCCGCTGCCCTGGCAAAATTTAAAAATTAGAAACCTACCCACCACAAAAATGTTTCTAGAATGTGTGATTCCTATATTCACACATTGGGATTCTCGCCGGTGCTACGGAGTTCGTGCACTGTGCTGAAATCCTCCATGTGTGATCTAAAGGAGGAGATTGGAGCACTGATAGAGTTGTCCATGTGCAATCAAGGTAGTCCTTAAAACCAAACCAAACCAATGAAACTCAAACAAATGTAATTTAAGATTACAAGCTGTGAAGCACAAATTTACAATCATTAAAGGTCGTTAAACGTCAGCTACCAAAGGAGCATAGGCTTTCCCTGTCTGTCCTGTCTCATCAGTTTCATTTCATTCCATGTCTTCCTTGTCATTTTCATGTCTGTCTCCATTCTTCTCCATGTTTTGTTCGGTTTTCTTCTACCTCTCTAACCCCAGAGATTCCAGAACAAGGACTGCCTTGTAATGCTATCAACAGGTTTCCTCAATGTTTGTGTCCTATCTACCACCAGTGTCATCATCTCATCTTATGTTCCACTGGCACTTGTCTGGTTCTTGTCGTCAATTCCATATTGGTGATATTTCAAGTTTTAACGAAAGTCTTTAGCTCTTTGGTTGTTCTCTTTGCTGTTCTCCATGTTTCAGACCCAGACACTAGGACTGACGACATTTGAGCTGAAAATTCTGTCTTTTGTGCAAGCAAGTGCAAAATAAACAGTAACTGATTTTTCCTATTAGTTGTCTCTCAAAAGAAACAATGGGAAGCCCATATAGCAATCAAATACGTGACCGCGGAGAGATGAACGCAACAGACATACGGCGAAAGAAGATAAAAAGGACTGAAGTAAGACGGGTTGAATGGTACTTGTTTTTTAAGGACAAAAGGTATTGCGTCTTACTAGGATACAAAACAAAGAAAATTACAAACGTTGCGGCTACAATGCCTTCATCAGTGAAATGAAAGAAGGCGACAATTAAGTGAAAAATATGAAAAAAATAAAATGTGTATCATCGTTGAATGCAGCTCTACTGGTTATGGACCATGCAATAAAGCGCAAAAGGTCATTCTAAGCATACAAAACGTAAGATCACGTTCCCGCATTACATACAGACAATTAACCTTTATTCTCCAACAAAAGGCTACAATTCCTTTCAAATTCCAGCCATGAATAGACAGTTAATATTCATATGATTTCTGGTCGTATTTCCACCGTAATACATGAACTAGCAGAGATGGTTGACAATCTGACATTCGCTGAGAATGTTAGATCACGTCAAAAGAAAAGATATTCCCTTGAAAGTATTCTTAATGTATTCTTAAGAAGATACGTATGGATCGATACGTCTTGGGCGATGGTAGATGAAGCATTGCTAGTCACCCTGGTCATGGTTGTCTAGATCTTATAAATACTTGATATTCGTTGACTACAATCAGATAGGCGCCGAAAAATAGTCAAGACTATTTTTAGTCAGCAGGACACACGTTTTGGAAAAATCCCATTTGTCCCAGGATTGGTGACATGTGTGTAATGGGTAGTGAACTTGTGGTTTTCAGAACAACAGATAATATTTACGGGACATTTGGCGAAAAGAAGTGACCAAGAGTCGTGTACAGTCCTAACTGCGGCGGATGAATCCTGGCTATTCTAAATACAGACCGAACAGTGGTACTTGACATAACCACTACGTACTAACAATTGGCTGGAAGAAGCTTCGATCACAATTTAACAACCACAAGTACACTTCATATCACAACACCACTCCGTCCCGTTTAAGATGCAAAATTAAATCGCCTAAAAGTCTTACTACACTTTCATTCTTCTTGACTGCCTGCATTTTGTACACGGGTTTAAACAAATCTCGCTCTCTGTCATAACAACTCAGGCGAACTCAGGTCTTTTTTAAAAAAAATAAAGTTTTGCCTCATTTTGGCGTTCAACCTAGTCGGTTATATTAGAGAGCATGTCCAAATATAAAACATCAGATCACACATAAACTCAGATCATACATAAACTCAGATCACACATAAACTATTATCACACATAAACTCAGATCGCACATAAACTCAGATCGCATATAAACTCAGATCACACATAAACTCAGATCACACATGAACTCAGATAACACATAAACTCAGTTCACACATAAACTCAGATCACACATAAACTCTTGAGTACTATTCATTCAATCATTACTTTTTTCAACCTATTTCCGACTTACACCCACAAATTACTTCTTTACATCTATTTGTTTTTTTAAAACTCTTTGCGACACTGTGAGACGTCGAACAGTGTAGAACAGGGGTCGGCAACCGGTCGATGGAGATATACAGGTAGCTCCCAAGGCATTTTTTAGTAGATCTCTAGGTGACGGAAAGGGGGAGGGGGGAGGAGAATTTTTAACCTAGGTAATTTCAGACTAGCTCTCTCCCACCGGTACTTAAGGGGAGGAGCTACACTGAAATGCTATTTTCGTTATTAATTGCTGGATTTCAATGAAAATGCACAGACTTAACCTATATCAATACTAGATACGCAAAATGAAGAGTTTGATGGCACTGCACTACTGGTTGCCATAGAAACGGCGGTCATATTGGATTCTATTGTTCTATTTCAATTTGCTAAGGCTTTTTTTATTTATTAAGCTATGAATACCAAATATGAACACAACGTTTATCATTATATTTTAAAACTTTTCCTGTGATGGATTTTTGATAACTTTAATACAAAAAAAGTTGTAGGACTTTGAATATAGTGTCTAAAAATAGTACCAAATTTTGATAAATTTTACATTACTTTTTGCAATAAATCAAAAGTTTGGTCAGATACTCAAAATCCATCACTATAAAAGTTTTAAAGGATTATGGGCAACATATGTGCCAATTCTTATGTCAATTAACACATAAGTGTGCAAGTTTTAGGGAAATTAGGATGAGAACATTTTATTTTGAGAAAATCGCATTTTTCTCCATAAATAGACTACAATTAAATAAGTATGTAATATTGCCCCTGAAAACTTGCTTACTTGTCATTTAGAACATACTGGTAGCATAGCCAGCTTCCTCTGCAGCTTCCTATCTGGCTTTCTGTTGAGATTTGTGCCTAATTTCCTTCCTTGTCTTAGTGCAGTTTTCTGCCGTTTTAGAGCTGAGCAATATTGGATTCTTTGTTCTATTTCAATTTGCTAAGGCTTTTTTATTTATTAAGCGATGAATACCAAATATAAACACAGGAGGAGCTGCAGGCATTTTTCGGTCGAAATCGAAAAAATTAAGAATTTGGGCATAGTCCATTTTCTGATACTTTAGCATCTCCTGAATCTAAATATAACAGAATTAAATGTCAAAATGCACTCTAACAATATGTATTTTGACTTTGAAAAAGGTATGGTACAGAGAGATTTTCTCAAACTCGAGAAAATATGTCTAATTGGACCTAGTTTCTTCCATAGCAACCGAGCCTGCACCCCTACGTATTATACATCATTGGATTCGCCTAGATCTGGGCAATCCTGTGATGTAGTTCATTTATTTCGGTAACAAAATTATACCTGCCAGATCGAGAATTTCTAGGTCGCGTTTTTTACTGATTACTTCCATATATGGAAATCGTCGGACATTCTCTGACATCGGCTTTTTCCGCTCACTATTCTAAACTGTTCGTTGGCTGCGTGAATCCACGTGACTTGTAACCGCCGTGTTGACAATATGGCGTCGGATTGATAAATTCTGTATACATATTTAGTTAGACTCATTTTTCGGAACTTTTTGTGTGAAAATGCCTCGAAAAAAGAATAGCTTCCGTCAGTGTTCCTCAGGTTTAGAGGTACTTTCACCGCATTCCCAGGGAAAACCTGCACGTTATTTTAATAAAATTTATTAAGGTGCGACACTTTCAATCAGAGGAAAATGTCCTTTAGCTAAATTTGGACATGATTCTTTAATGTACTCACTTATATTTCTAGATGGTGCTTGATAATTCTTCTACCTTGGACAGTTCGGTGGTCCACTATTCAAGCTAAAGAAATATTGAACACAGTGCCCATTCCCCCATCAGCAGGTGCTCCTGTCCTCCACCCTGACATATCAGCAGCAAATATTGTCACGCATTTTTGTCTTTATCAAGTGGATTAAGGTGCATTAAGTATTTTGTTCATAAAAAGACCGATCCTCCCTTCTCTGTGCTGTAGAAATGTTCATATTTTCACATTAAATTCTCCCCTCGCTTAAAAATCCAAATACTTTGATATTATTCCTATTTATGAAAAAAACATAACTATTACTATTTTAAAATGTTTAGTAGATCATTAAGTTAGAAAAAAAATTACGAGTATTTATGAAATAGTACCTATAAAAAGGTACCCATAGCAGAGGAAAAAGAGAAAATAGTGCTTTGCGGACAGTGGTAATTGTAGTGATACGAACATCACCCCCTCCTTCGTGTTAAATCAAAATGCAGCTACTAACTTACTTACTTAGTCCTTCTTTTTCTACCTTGGGGTGTAGATATTTGCCATATAGAACGTCATATTATTCTATTGGCTGTCTTATTCCTGGCCTGGTTCCAACCTAGTCCTTTAGAAACTGTCTAATGTTGTCCTCCCAGCAAACTCTGGCTTGTCCTGTTACATATGCCTATCATATTCACTGTTGTTTTGCTCTGATGAAAGGCTTGTTCCAAAAGTCAGCATTGTTAGTCTTATTTCCATGACACTGCTCTTTATATTTTTTGGGACAACAATCATTGTTTTTCTCATCATCCAATGTTGCGCAAAGGCTTGGTCTGTACGTGATCTGAATACGTTATTTCTCGAGATTTCCCAAGAGCAGCAGACTAATGTTTCCAGAGTCTGATTTTTGATGGCACAGAAAAGAGCTTTGACTACTAAATGACTGCCTATCTGTAGACCCAACTGTTGGTGTACTTGAAATTATTCTGAAACAAATGATACGTTTTGGATGTGTATTGTGAAGTCTTCAACGAGAAAAATCATGTGTTTAATTGTCAAATAAAGTATCGTTCTCGTGCAGTTTTTCTTTGTCTCACAAAGTTAAGTTAAGGATCCCGTTACACGCTCAATGAGGCATATTGGCAATTTGGTGTTAAACCCATATTTATGTTAAGGAAGTTACTTAAATAGCATAGTAGATGAAGCAATGTAAAGAAACAGCCTTACTTTAATTAAATAGCTGTCCGGTCAACAAGAGTTCTTTGTTTAATATCTGAGCATGTATATCAACGCCCCGTGTAGTTCCTTGGGGGAATCTGAAGACATAGAGAAAGAACGACTACTACACCCTCGAACAAGGCGGCTAATATGAGGTTGTGTGTGAGGTTGTGCATGAGGTTGTGCTTGAGGCTGACAATATCATCATATAAAACTGCTTGGTCCAGGTTTTCTGCAAGGGGACTAGCTGAAGTGGTGGTTATATGCTCCACAGGGAGCGAAAATAAATATGCTGATTATAATGACGCATATCAATATAACTGACAGACCTTGTCTCTAGGTTAAATAGCGCACATCTCGCCTGAACCGAGGGAAAACTCCTAATTAAAAAAAAAAAAAAATTTGAAATCTTAACAGTTGGGTCCAGTTTTCCAGTATTGTCTAAAATTGACCGGAGAAATGGTAATAAACAACATAAATAAAGGAAAAAGAAGGACCAGAAACATACAACTACCGACCACAAGGTCTTTTATATTTGAACATGCGCCCTAATATATACGACGGACTCTGTGTCTAGGTTGAACGCCAATCAGAGGGAACATTTTATTTTTTTTAAAAACACCAAAACCGTTTTGTGAAGTCAGATATCATGGGTTTAGAAAATTCATACATTACAATACAATAACTAAAAACTACCAGATTCTAACTACTCAGATGCGCATCTCATTTTTACCTGTTGGAAATATCAAAGTCACGTGGGAGTTCTAGGGGGTCTTTTATTAGACATAGAAAGAATACGGCTACTGCTCACTCACGCATGTCGTGCAAGGCCACTAATGGGGGGGGGGGGGGTTGTGCATGAGGCTGCCACAAGCGTCATACAAAAACAAATTGCTACAAAAACCACAGCAACAAGAGCGTGCGAATGTTTCGTGCAGGTTTTATGTAAGGGCTACATAAGTAATTGTGGATCTATATATAGCGACAAGGACAATGATGATGATGATGATAGTGGTGGTGGTGGTGGTGAAGATGATGATAGTGGTGGTGGTGGTGGTGATGATGATGATGATAGTGGTGGTGGTGGTGGTGATGATGATGATGATAGTGGTGGTGGTGGTGATGATGATGATGATGATAGTGGTGGTGGTGGTGATGATGATGATGATAGTGGTGGTGGTGGTGGTGGTGATGATGATGATGATGATGATGATGATGATGATGATGATGATGATGATGATGATGATAGTGGTGGTGGTGGTGATGATGATGATGATGATGATGATGATAGTGGTGGTGGTGGTGGTGATGATGATGATGATGATGATGATAGTGGTGGTGATGATGATGATGATGATGATGATGATAGTGGTGATGATGATGATGATGATGATGATGATGATGGTGGTGGTGGTGGTGATGATGATGATGATAGTGGTGGTGGTGGTGATGATGATGATGATGATGATGATGATGATGATGATGATGATGGTGGTGGTGGTGGTGGTGATGATGATGATGATAGTGGTGGTGGTGGTGGTGATGATGATGATGATGATGGTGGTGGTGGTGGTGATGATGATGATGATGATGATGATAGTGGTGGTGGTGGTGGTGGTGATGATGATGATGATGATGATAGTGGTGGTGGTGATGATGATGATGATGATGATGATGATGATGATGATGATGATGATGATGATGATGATGATGATGATGATGATGATGATGATGATGATGATGATGATGATGATGATGATGATGATGATGATAGTGGTGGTGATGATGATGATGATGATGATAGTGGTGGTGGTGGTGATGATGATGATGATGATGATGATGATGATGATGATGATGATGATGATGATGATGATGTTGATAGTGGTGGTGATGATGATGATGATGATGATGATGATGATGATGATGATGATGATGATGATGATGATGATGATGATGATGATGATGATGATGATGATGATGATGATGATGGTGATGATGATGATGATGATGATGATGATGATGATGATGATGATGATGATGATGATGATGATGATGATGATGATGATGATGATGATGATGATGATGATGATGATGATGATGATGATGATGTTGATAGTGGTGATGATGATGATGATGATGATGATGATGATGATGATGATGATGATGATGATGATGATGATGATGATGATGATGATGATGATGATGATGATGATGATGATGATGATGATGATGATGATGATGATGATAGTGGTGGTGGTGGTGATGATGATGATGATGATGATGATGATGATGATGATGATGATGATGATGATGATGATGATGATGATGATGATGATGATGATAGTGGTGGTGGTGGTGATGATGATGATGATGATGATGATAGTGGTGGTGGTGGTGATGATGATGATGATCACGATGAAACTATCACAGCTAAAGAACAAACACTGGAAAGTTCTAAATATCATAGTTAAAGACAAAATTAAATCCGAACACTACTACAACACATTTTCTTTCTATCACGTTAACGATGAAAAAATTAACTACCTGTGTCAAAGTATAATCTCAGGTGTCAAATTGAAAAGCCGTAGTCCTGCTCACACTTCTGCACTCAATCGTCGGGGTACGTAGAAAACCGCGTTCTTATCTTTTCAGGTAAGTAGAATTTCCCGCTTACACGTGAGCATTTATTCTAAACCGATCTTTTCAGGTGTGGTAGAATTTCCCGCTTAGTGAAACACGTGATTGCATTTATTCTAATGGACGAACCGGCTATCTGCATTGATTCCTCAACGACTTTGTGGCACAATTGATTTCAGGCGACAATAGAGGTTGGGAAGGGGCTGGCAACTCATCGGATCGAAGTGAAAACAAATGATTGCAACGTTCAGGGAAAAGCCAATATGATGACGATTTACGAAAACGATCAGTGAGAAAAAGTTACATGTTTCAGCCCTGGGAAACGCTTACACATAAAGGCAACAATAATGTTTTTGCTGAAGGTCTCTGAAGTTATAAATCACCTCTATCAGACAAAGAAAGAATATGACTAATGCACCCTCTTAGACCATCTCATGCATGTGATCTTTTGCTGATCTTTTCCATTTATGTGTGGTTTGGTAACAGTGGTGTGTGCGTGTGTGTGACTAATATGTGGGTATGTGTGCGTGCGTGAAGGGGCTGGCAACCTCATCGTGTTATACAAACTACCAAAGAAAGTGTGGTGTGTGTGGCAAGAGCGGGGTGGGGGTGGGGGATGGGGTGGGGGTGCTTGTTGCTAACTTCCTGCAAGGGGATCAAATGCGCGCAAGGTTGGTGTGCAAAAATAATTAAAGACTCGTGACAAAGAAAAGAAAGGAAATGATGACTTACTCAGTGATAATAATGATGTGAAAATTATTTTTTAAAGTAGCTAAACGATCAGTGAAAAAAAACCAAAGCATGTTTACTATTATGTCAGAAAGTCCATCAGAAACGCTACCAACATAAAGGATATCTATGAGTACGAAGGTGACTGATGAGCCGCGATTGCGGGCCTGGAAGGACAATGGGCAATGAATGTTTGCTTCATGTGAATATTTCACGAAAGCGCTGTTCCGCAGAAGCTCTTTGGATGATTCGCATAACAAGTTACGAAGAAATGCACCAGTTCAATCTTCCCATGTGTCTGGGTTTACCTCAAAGGTCATAACTTAGAGCGCTTTTTTACCCCATTAGCGTCTACCCTCTGCACCATAAAAGATCCGTCAGTCGATGGTCTGGCATGCGGACTACATGACATGCCCAGCGAATCTGTGACTGCATCAGAATATTATCGATGCTAGGGATACCAGCTCTGTCAAGAACGGCATCCGGGATCTTGTCTTAGCCACTTGAGGATCTCATTATCTTTCCCTGTGAGACAGACTGTTGGAAGTTTTTGCTCCAGATCTTTTTTTATATATATATATATATATATATAATATATATTTCATATAATATAATATACTATATATATATATATATCAGCTTATGTCTGTATATACTATATATATTCGATATATACGTTATATATAATCTGACAAAAACGTAACAAAGAAATAAAAATAAATACAAAAATGAATTAAGAAGTAAACTTATTAAGTAGTAAATAAACTTAATAATGAACTGTGACAAATTAGTTATGTAGGTAAAGTAGCTTAATAGTCCCCAGAAGACAGTAGTATAAAAAAAAACCAAAGCTACTTGGTACATTTTTTTCTGTTTTCCCCAAATGAATCGCTAAGCCCAATTATGTCAGAACATACACACATCTTCTAGAACATACACAAATCTTCTAGCACAAATAAATTACATGAAGGCTTCTGTGTACACGAGATTGGTAGTAAGAACTTTACATAGCTGAGAATGAATCAAACTTTCCTTGTCAGGAATCCTGCACAAATAATTTAAATGAAGGCTTCTGTGTAGACGAAATTAATAGTAAAAACTCTACATAGCTGAGTATTAATTAAACTTTCCTTGTCAGGAATCCTGATTTTAAAAGGAATTGCATAACAGTTGCAACGCATTTGTTTTTTTAAGTAAGAACTCTAACTCTACAAAGCTGAGTATTATTCAAAGTTTCCTTGTCAGGAATCCTAGTTACTTACATAACAGAAACCAACGCATTTCTTCTAAATTTAACAAAAAATGATAAAATTTATGACTTATATAGTTTGTAAGATAAGTCCGTTAACCCAAGAAACGGTAAAGTTTTTAGTCCCTTGTCCCTTGAGATAAGAATGAATGGAGTGAAGAAAAATTCACTGCTCAGCCTCCTGATGTTGTACCTTGATGACGTATAGCTTAAATCCTTTCCGGAGCAATGTCCTATACGCTGAAGCAAACCGCATCAAAATCGGCTCAGCGGATCTCGAGTTATGAAGTAACAGTCAGACGTTCGATTACACACACTATATATATATATATATATATATTCCTGAAGGCGAGACTTGATGGCTCTGGACATAAATCCAGCAGCCTTGGAGGATGAAGCTGCCTATCGCACCAAGTAGCGATGATCTCTACGGCGCCATCTCAATTTGGGCGAAGAGAAGCTCACACAATAAGCAGAAGAGAGGAGAAAACGTCGAAAGAAACACCAGGAAAAGAGCAGCTGAGGCCTGTCACCTCAAGGGCGCATTTCCATAGTCTTCGTCTTTCGAGGACAAAAAAACAAAGAAAATAGCCAACGTTGCCGCCACAAGGCCTTCGTCAGAGAAAGGAAAGAAAGTGAGGGCTAGATATGACACATAAGAATCTAAATAAATGTAAAATTAAAATCTGGGTACTTCCCTAAAGGCAGCTAAGACCTAGCACGCCTGCCGAAGGGAGAGTGCGTCACCAGAAAAGGAAATGACTGCCACTTCCGGATGTAAGCAGTACTCACTTAGAACTATAAAACGAAACTGAACATGAAACTACCTAAACGTAATAATAATGAGGACTGGAGTTTGAAGAGGACAGAATGAGTTGAAGATAAGTAAATAATTAATTAAAAATCAAGATATTAAAAAAAAACATTATTTATGGGCGACGGAGAAATATAAAACTTGAATAAGAGTGGAAAGGGTCAAAATAGAATAGGAATGGAAAGGGTGACCTCAGACAAAGGTGTGTGTCATATTCTATGACCCGAGAAGTATTCGGTGAGGCACTTTTGGTGGCATATAGACGCGACAGGGAAGAGGCAACTCCTCTAATGAGTAAGGAAGTACATAATGACGAGTGTTCCTTAAATTCTGTTGAAAGGGAGCATTCTGAGAAAGACCACCTAAAAACTAGTAGGAGAAGTCTAAAAATAGGAACATGGAATGTTAGAACTCTGAACGGAGAAGGAAAGCTTGACAATCTTATATTAGAAGCAACAGACATGAAACTCGATATACTGGGAGTTGCAGAGGCAAGACTTTTGGATACAGGCTACATAAAAAGAGACCAGTACACGCTTATACACTCAGGCGGAGAAAAACATGAAAGAGGGGTAGGAATATTGATAAAGAAGGAGTTAGAAAAATACGTATGTGGATACTGGACACACAATGACAGAATGATGTTACTAAAAATGAGAGCAAAGCCATTCGACATATCAATCTTACAAACTTATGCACCAACTAAAGATCACAGTGAGGAAGAAATAGAAGAATACTATGAAGAGCTACAACACACACTTAAACCAGTCAAATCAACAGATGTGTTGATAGTAATTGGTGATATGAATGCAAAAGTAGGAAAAGGAAAATACAAGAAAATAGTAGGACAGTATGGATTAGGGACAAGAAATGATAAAGGAGACAGACTTATCCAGTTCTGTGAAGAAAACCAGCTGGTCATATGTAACACCTTTTTTGAACACCACCCAAGGAAATTATACACATGGAAAAGCCCAGGAGATATAACACGAAATCAAATCGACTATATCATGATAAAACATAGATTTAAGAACAGTGTCACAAGTGCAAAGACATATCCTGGCGCCGACATAAATTCAGATCACAATCCAGTCGTCATCAAAGTAAATATAAAGCTGAAAAGAGCAGGAAACAGAAGACAGGAGGAACCCCAGATAGAAATATCAGCGCTGAAACAACCAGAAATAAAACAGAAATATTTAATCGACGTCAAAAATAAATATCAACAGTTATTGACAGAAAGCATGGAGCAGTATAGAAGAGAAAACCCAGAAGAAAAAGCAACCGCAAAATGGGAATGCTTAAAAACAAGCATACAATCAGCAAATGCAAATTTACCTAAAAAGGAGTCTAAGAAAAAATGCAACGATGTATACAATACAGGATATATACCACACGACATGAAGACATCAGTTTTTATAACATTGCCCAAAAAACCAAATGCAACAGAATGTTCAGACTTCAGAACAATCAGCCTGATGAGTCATGCAATTAAGATACTGCTCAAAATCATACAGGAAAGAATAAAAAGTAAAGTAGACAGCGAAATCCAGGAAGAACAGTTTGGTTTTAGACGGAACAGTGGAACAAGAGAGGCAATATTTTGCCTAAGAATATTAGCAGAAAAATATACAGAGGTCCAAATAAGTATGTATATGTGCTTCATTGACTATAAGAAGGCTTTTGACAGAGTCCATCATGAGAAAATAATTGAATGCCTCGAAGACATAGGTATTGATGGAAAAGATATAAGAATACTCAGTAACCTTTATTGGGAGCAAACTGCCACAGTAAGATCTGAAAGGAATTATTCACCATACATAGACATAAAAAGAGGTGTCAGACAAGGTTGTGTGCTGTCCCCCTGCCTATTTAATTTATACACCGAAAAAATTTTCAGACAGATACAGGAAATACCAGGACTGAACATCAGTGGAAGGTCAATAAGCAACCTTAGATATGCAGATGATACCGTGTTGTTAGCTGAAAGCGAACAGGAGTTACAAGAACTAGTGAAGCAAGTGAACAGTATAAGTCGTGAATATGGACTCGACATTAATATTGAGAAAACAAAAACTATGATAATTAGCAAAACAGACGATAAACCCACATTAAAGATAAGCGTAAATGGGGAAATCCTGGAACAAGTCAAGAGCTACGTATATCTCGGTCATATAATAACAGAAGATGGCAGATGTGAAACAGAAATCAAGAAGAGAATAGGAATGGCCAAAGCTACATTCAACAACATGAAACATATACTGACATCCAAACAGTTATCTCACAAATTAAAACTGAGAATCATAAAGTGTTATATATATTCTGCATTTCTGTATGGCGCAGAAACATGGACGATGAATAAGCAGTTGGAAGAAAGAATTGAGGCTCTTGAAATGTGGATAAATAGAAGAATGGGGCGTATCTCATGGAAAGAGATGAAAACAAATAAGGAGGTCCTAGAAAATCTAGGTATGAAAAGAGAACTAATGAGGGAGGTCAAAGTTCGACAGCTAAAATACTTTGGCCACATAAAAAGGCATAACACCTTGCAGAAGACCATAACAGAAGGGAGAGTTGAAGGCAAACGTGCAAGGGGAAGACAGCGCTATAAGTGGGAAGATAACATCAAGAGATGGACAGGAAAGAGTCTATCAGAGTGCACCATCAAGACAAGAGACCGAAGACGTTGGAGATCCATTACAGCCAACCTTCGTTGTGGAGATGGCAACTGATGATGATGATGAGACGCGACAAGAACCTGAAGGATCTTCTTGTTCACAGCCGTCTCCCCACTGAGATTGTCACTCACTTTGGCACACTACCATGTGGTTGGACACGATGCACGACGTGCAAGTATGTCATCCAAATCCACAAGGTGTCTTTTCCTGAGGCCACGTTTACCATCACCAATAGCTTCACGTGTGAGTCGCGCAATGTCGTTTATACAATCATATGTAGACGTTGCAGCAAAATCTATATTGGCCAAACAGGCAAACGACTTGGGGACAGATTCAGCCAGCACCTTAAAGACATCTCTCTCCAAAAACCAACACCAGTTGCCATACACTTTAATGGTCCTGACCATCATAATCCCATCGTCCTCCAGGTCACTGCGATCAGATCCTGCTCCTCTGACACTGCTAGCCGAGTATAGCTTGAGCAACATCTTATCCATCGTATGGGGTGTCTAAAACCAGCATGTCACACTGTACTCAGTCGGGGGTCATCCTTCGTTCAGTACCCCAGATCTAGTTCATTCTTTGCATCTCGGCCTCCATAGTTCTCCCCCACGTTGTTTTTGTCGGCCTCTCTTTCGCTTTCTGTCTGGAGTCCATAGCATAGCTGTTCTTGTAAAGGCATCGGAGTATCTTCTGAGGACGTGGCCAACCCAGCTCCACGTCTGCTAGCTTCGATGCTCCGAGTCAGCAGTTCTTAATTGGTGATGGTATTCGGCCAAAAAGATTCGAAGAGTTTTCTTTAGGCAGATTGTGTGGAAAGAGGACAATTTCGACATTTTCTTCTCTGTTACTCTCCATCATTCCGCACCATAGAGAAGCACAGAAAGTACACAGCTGTCATATGATCTATATTTTTTCTTTGTGCTGTACTGCGGAGACTTCCAGATCTTGTTTAGACTAGCGAAGACTGTTCCTGCTTTATTAATTCTGTTGTTGATGTCTTTGCTCGCTCCGCCGTCTGGTGTTACTATGCATCCTAGGTATGTGAATGTGTCTGTCTGTTCTAGCTTTTTAACAACACAAGTTGCATTCTAAACCTGCTTTTTTCTTATCAGCACAAAACGTCTTTCAGCTCCGAACGTCCAAACTGCAGCAATATAATCCTGTAATACTAGGCAATGTCGCTGCTAGAACTTCGCGAATCAATAAGAGACATCCATAAAAAGAAGGAAACAAATAAAGTTAGAGAACGATCAAGTAAGAAGATGAAGGTGAAGAAAATAAAACGCAAGTCACAATGTTAATTGACAAAGCTGAAATCGATAATCAAGGTCTCCACGAAAAGCGAGACTGCAGGACGTCCAGTCACTGGTAGTTTCTTATCAATCAGCGGATTACTTTTTCTTGTAGCGCGCACGTGGAGACAGGAACAAAAGCTGTGGTAAAATGCTGCCAGAGCTATTAACATATGGACGTCATCGCATTTCATACCCTGCAAATGTCTACCCTCCCAGGAAGGGAATCTCTTTATTACGACTGTTTTATTAATATACCCACCATTACTTCCAGGAATATGAACCGCATGTCTTTGACATTGCAATAATAATCAATGAGCGAGATCTAATTTGAGAATTCAACTCGAAACATCAATGGTGCGAGCTTGCTGCAGATTCAGAAAGATATTTCCATAATCGGTGATTGGGGAATAGTTTTCACTTGAACTGAGCAACAATGCCTCATATGGTGGAGTTGTTGGCATGATCAAAGTGTAAAGGATAGATAGAGTGTTATTACATTGTTTCTGCCACTCGGAATGTAAGGCTAATAATTACGATGGAGTTAGCGAAAATGGGTAATGTGTTTTACGAGGAAAGATGACAAAGAAATTACCTACGTTACGTTTACACATTATTCTTTAAGGGCAAGCGAATATAAGCAGGAGGGAAAAAAGAACGCGAGAAGTAAGTTAAATGCGTAAATAATAAGACAAATAATAAGAGCATTAAATGGGATACTGTGTTGTAACTCTGGTTAATTGCAGTTAGAAGAGCTGTTGTAACTCTGGTTAATTCAGTTAGAAGAGCTGTTGTAACTCTGGTTAATTCAGTGAGAAGTGCAGTCGCAGCTTTGGTTCATCGAAGTGAGAAGCGCTGTTGTAACTCTGGTAAATTCAGTGAGGAGCGCTGTTGTAAATCTGGTTAATTCTTTGAGAAGCGCTGTTGTAACTGTGGTTAATTCAGTGAGAAGCTGTGATTAAACGTCTGAACATGCTCTTTTGTGTGATCTCTCACACCTTCAGCCCTCCGGCAGTATCCTTTCTTCTTCTTCAGTTTTCTCACATCGCTTTTATTTGGCATAAATCATGCCTTTTCATTTGTATTTTCACTATTTTGCTCTATGATGGACATAGCATAGTGAAGTCTCTAACACGTCACCCCCCATGGCAGTAATTGCTACGGGAGTAATGCGTATCTTATTGTTCCCCACTCCTCAGACGTATTTACGCTTCGCCAGGTGGTGACCCGGCCGGCGATAATATTTTATCGCACAGTCTATCTGACCATCTTTTCCAGCGAAGGTGTTTTCTTTATTTAAGCTACGTTGGGAAGGAGTGTTTAATAAAACCAGATTTGTTTGTCTGGCGAAACACGATAACCCGTACATGAGGCGGAACTTATGACATAATCGCTTCCGGTCCTTGGTTAAAAAGTAATCATGGATTTATTACATTTTAGACAATATGAGTCTACAAATGTGTTGGTGAGAGTGAATGCAAGGCATCAGATGTCCATATAAGGTAATACGTGATCTTTACAGTCACGCACCTTATTTCACGTTGGACTATTTTGAAATATCACACCCTATCTGAATGATTTCAAATGATTGGATCTTTCTGATTAGATTCATAACATCACTGGAGGGAATATAGGCTGACAATTTCACAGTTTGTTTTCTCTGTGATTTGCACGCTCGCCAAGATATCAGACCTTCGCCAGAGTGAAGAACTAGATTCATAATTCCTAATTGTTATCCGGACCTTTTATTTGAGAGCCAGATAAGACTTATAAAGCACAGGAAATCTCTTTCAAATTTTAATAAGGAAAACCCGGACTAGGAAAACTGAAGAAACACGGAGTAAGAAGGGGCAATCTATTGTAAAATAAAAAGAAATCCCAGACACGTGTAAGAGAAGATTCGTCTCTTTTATTCATCTCTGCGACAAGTCTGTAGCCAGGATTAGCTTATTGGTGGTACCAGCAGAACGTACTACTTCTGAAACAAGACGGGATCAATGGCCTACGCTTTAAGACGAAGGACGCACTGTGTAGACTTTCCTTGAAGTTTCTTGGAGACGAGCTACACCCTACAACCTTGACCAGAGACGAGTGATCAGTATGAAAAGACAGAACCGTCATTGGCAGCTAAGTTCAAACATATACTGCCACTTGAACTTCTTACCCTTTTCCGCAATCCCCAAATACGAGGATGATAGCTTTTCTTTAGCCATAACTATTCAAATTATTTTCAAACTGTTAAACCGAAAGTGATTATTAAATTTTGTTATTTGTAATGTTATCAATTTAACTTCGATTTAATCTTTTAAATGCACTACATGTTTGTCTCAGTCAAAGTTACTAAACACACACTCTAAACACACACACACACACACATATATATATATATATATATATATATATATATATATGTATATATATATATATATTATAATAATAATTCCACTAATTAACTCAGCGGTGGGGGATTAACGAGCTGATAAATAGGTGCTTGAAATCTTCACAAAAGTGGTCGGCAGGTTACAGAATTAACGTGCTCAGCGACAGCCAGCATTATTTTCGCTTACCTGAATTTCTTGTGAAGACTCCCATGTGATAGAAGATTTACTACTCTTCTATCTACATTTCTGCCAAGAGTAACCTTGTGTACAAATAGACTTCATTGAAGCCTATATTAGATACTCTTAAGTTTTTGCCATTGTTGGACCACTACTGCAAAGCAGGGAAGGCAATACCGTCACAGATGCGCTGTTGTAACTGTGGTTAATTCAGTGAAAAGCGCTGTTGTAAATCTGGTTAATTCTTTGAGGAGGGATGTTGTAACTCTGGTAAATTCAGTGAGAAGCGCTGAAGTAACTGTGGTTAATTCAGTGAGAAGCGCTGTTATAACTCTGATAAATTCAGTGAGAAGCGCTGTTGTAACTCTGGTTAATTTAGCGAGAAGCGCTGGTGTAAGTGAGAAGCGCTAGTGTAACTTTGATTAATTCAATGAGAAGCGATGTTGTAACTCTTGTTAATTCAATGAGAAGCGCTGTAGCAACTCTGATTAATCGGAGTGAGGTGCGCTTATTTGTACTGTTATAATCGTAGCAATAAGATGTTGCTTGGTATGTGCATCTGGCATGTGCCTGCGTCTTGAACAAATCACATTGGCTTTCTGCAAAATATGAAAACAGCGCGTATTGCGATTTGCTTTGAAAAAGAGATAAAATTATGTGTCCAGAACTGTAATTTACAAAACGTGACTAAAGTTCGATATTGAATTCACGTCGTCAATGTTCTATTTTGTACAGATACATTTGAGTCATGTGCGTTACATGGAGCTTATGATAATTAGCCTTCTTAAATATCTGGCGTGTATCGTATCTCCAGAAAGTGGGTTACCCTTCTCCTTTTCAAGGAACAGGCACCCTTAGTTAAGCTCTGATGTAGTGTCTATAAATCTTAGACACGACGTCATAAAGTTTAGTGATTGGTATACAGCCGACAATGGTAGTCTGATGGCATTATCATCAATAATATTGACAAATCGAAAACAGATAAGCGGCCATAAGAAGCAATGGAATAAATCAACATGGGAACAGTGAGAAAGGTAGGACCTAGAGATGATGTATTTGAGGCAGAACTTTAAAATGGAGATGCATAATACTGTAAATTGGAAAAAAATGGAGAGACGCACTCTGCGTATGATGGGTGTATAGATAGGTATAGACTGTGGAATAATATCTATAAGGTCTCCAGAAATTACCTCGTAAAAAAAATAAAGATACCTATTCGAGATAACGATAAGACGAAGAGAAGGAGAATCATCTCCACTAGATAGTGATATCCAAGGAATCACGAAGAGCTGATTGTGTATCACCGCGACATCAATTTAATATCCCTAATATCTCGACAAAGAAAACATCCTCAAACCTCTCAAATGAAGGATTTTGCCTATATGTAAATATTTAACAAAGACATCACGTTGATACAATTGAATGCATTGGTACAAGCAATACGTGTTGAGTAAATGAGTTTGTTTGTGACAATATACTTTTGAGTGAGTGAAGTTAATAAATAGATAAACAAAATGCTGCCATTCACCGTCCACCCCGACGTGCATGGACGTGAACTTTGATATGCTTCCTTCTAACTTAGGAAGTTCATGATTTATCACTCTGTTGTTAATTCTCTTATTCATGATGATATGTCATAACGTGCACTTGATAGTGTATTAAATATACTCTGAGTATGAAAGCGCGCGTTCATATCAGTCTGTAGTGATGATATAATAGTCTATCTGGAAGCGTACTATATAACTGTAAACTACTTCTTTACAAGTGGGTAACAACAATAATTGAGAGGAAAATCTATGATTCAGCTAGCAATTAATAAAAGGAATGAAAGAAAAGACATTTATTAAATAATATTTTGCGCATTAGCTATGTGCCTAATTGCAAAAAATATTCATAAGTAATGGAAAAGGAAAATTATACATGGTTTTTCTAAAGTCTACGAATCTTTCCCTTTGCGAAACTACTTGAAACAGAATTTAGAATTTATACAACACTTGGAATTAAATTAACAAACAAGATTACCACTCTGAAACTTTCACTATGCACCACGAATGTGTAAGAACATACTAGATTCACGGTTCTACATCTTGTAGTGGTGTTTCTTCCAGATGAGCAACTTGATAACATAATGCCCAAAGAGAAGGAGATCGAGAAAGCAAAGGGATAACAACAGTAAGGTTAGCAAAGACACACCCTGTGAAATCATCCTCCAAAACAGTAATAAATATTCTCTATGAACGTCACAAACACTCTCCAAGTTAGACGTTTATGCGACAAGCAGAGCCGGAATTAGATGTATGTTGTCCCTAGACAATTCCACAAGATACCCAAACATGTTGTCCGGTCCTTTAATGTGAAATCCTGATTCTATTCCTTACTCTGGCTTGTCTGGCTGTCTTCTTGACGAGTTGAAATTCACAGTGCTCTAAACCGGCGAAAGTGGCAGATTATATGGCAACTTTCGGCCCAAGCCATATGTTGTTTCAAACTGAGAAGGCTCCAATTATCAAAGTTGCACATGAATCTAAAATTGCCAAGCCAATAGTATTCAAATGCGTATTATGATGGGGTTCTCCTCACGAATTTCCTCACAGGAACATTCTGCGTGAATTTAAAAAGTCACTTCACAAATAAGGTAGTGTGATTTCCGTTTAGTATTGATCATGTTTACAACTCACAACTTTCCAAAACTTATTACTGATCATATCTTCCCGGAAGCTATAACAAGATTTCTGTCATCTCATGAGTGTGTCTGCAATATGTCACCGCATGGATAATTTACCGCCCCGTACCTGTGCAAACACCGATCCTCGTGTGACCATCTGGGTTGTGTTATCTCCAAGACAGAAATTAGGAGGTCGCAATAGCCATATCAGTGATAAGCAAACTTGCTGGGCCATCTCCGTGTTGTTTACGAGGGTAATACGGCGGCTCCATGTCAGGAGCACAAGAATGTGACCAGTATGACTGGCGGCCAATATTGCCTCACCTGTGTCTAATTTCTCAGCAGGGATTATCAGGTAAACAGACATGACGTGAATTACAGGAAGAATGTGTAAACAGTGACTCGAAAATACCAAATACGATCAGAGGTCGACGAAAAAAAGTGAAAGGCACATAATGAATTACAGGATGGCACAGGCACACGTCAAGTCTGAGGTCATTCTGTGACGCAGAGAGAGCATGAAGTGGATGATTATATTATGGTGTACATATTCTTATACCAGTAATTAGTAAATTTTATATATATATATATATATATATATATATATATATATATATATATATATATATATTATATAGATATATATATATATATATATATATATTATAAATATACATATATATATACTATATATAATATATATATATATATATATATATATATATATATATATATATATATATATATATATATATATATATATATATTATATATATATATATATATATATATATATATATATATATATATATACTACTGGACAAAAGTTAGGGCCGCCATTCAGTTTAGACAAGGTTTATATAATTGATTGGCAAACTGTAAAGACAAGTGAAAATGTCATTAAAACTGAGCTCAGAGAAATGTGTATACATTTCTGTGTGCACTAGGTTAATTTTTTTAAATGTCCAAAAACTGGGTCACTTTAACCCGCACGTGAAAATTGCCATTGTTGCTGCAAAAACTCGTGGTTTTTGCAACACGCCCCACTAGTTCAAAAGGTGAAAAAGTGAATTGAATTTGAATGAACGTGGAAAATGATCATCGGTAAAGAGTGTTCACCGTTGGTATGCAATAAATCAGTATGACAAGTGGTCGAAATGATCACTGCATTAGCCATGCCACCAAGGAGAAGTCTCAGCACTGTAGACCGTGGTCGAGCCATGACATGGATTCAGGATGGTCAATCTGTTCGTCATGTTGCAAGACGTTTAGCAATGTCCCACTCTACGATTCAGAGACGTCTTGAGAGATTTCAAGCTACCGGACATTTGGAAAATCGACCCTGCTCAGGAAGAATTATATAAACCTTGTCTAAATTGAATGGCGGCCCTTAACTTTTGTCCAGTAGTATATATATATGTATGTATGTATGTATGTATGTATGTATGTATGTATGTAGCTTCTCATAACTAATTATGGGAATGCGCCCCTGAGGTGACAGCCCTCAGCTGCTTATTTTCCTGGTTTTCCTTTCGACGTGTTCTCCTCTGTTCTGCTTGTTGTGTGAGCTTATTTTCGCCCAATCTGAGGTGGCACCCAAATAGCATCGCCACTTGATGCGATCGGCAGCTTCATCCTCCCAGGTTGCTGGATTTATGTCCAATTCCCTCATGCCTCTCTTGCAGACATCTTTGAACCTCAGCTGCCGTCGTCCAACTGTTCTTTTGCCATCCGCCAGTTGTTCGTAGAAGATATCTTTCGGGATGCGACCATCTTCAATGCGGCGAACATATCTAAGTCAGCGTAGTCTGCGCTGTCTAATGTTTTGAAGACCAGCACATGACAAAACCTCGACACTTCTCACTTATCTTTCCACGATATGCCGAGGATTTCGAAGGTATTGGGCCTTCTTTCTTGCTTAGCATAGATTGTCCAGGTCTCCCTGCCATACAGATGTGTGTTGATGAAGCAGACATTATATACCGCAGCTTTGGTCTTCGTTGTGAGTTTGTAGTTTCCCTAAACACGCGATGTGATGCGGGCAAAGGTAGCTGCAGCTTTGCCAATGCCGCTGTCAATTTCTGTGTCCAGAGAGTGTGTCATTGATGGTAGACCCCAGATATGTAAAGTGATGCACTACTCCAAATTCATAGTTATTGATAGTGATAACTGGTGCAGTACCCACATCATGACTCGGCACATTTGCTTTCTTTAGACTTATTGTTAGGCCAAAATCCTTGCATGCTTGGGTAAAGCGATTCATGAAGCTTTGAAGATTCTGTTGGCTTTGAGTGACGACTGCAGCGTCATCAGCGAATAACAAGTCTCTTATAGTGACCCTACTGATTTTTGGTTTTTGCCTTCAGCCTTGCGAGATTAAACAGACGGCCACCTAGCGTGAAGGCACATTCCTTAGTTGCATCTCTGAATGCTTGTTTCAAAATACATTGTATTTCAGACATAAAGAAAACACACAGTAGGATTCTTGGTGGACGAGTGGTTAGAGCTCTTACCTCTCGCGGCGAAGTTACCCTGTTCTGGGATCGAAACCTAAATTTGATCACTCCAGTTTACCCAGCTGTAAAAGGGTACCTGAATCTGCTCTTGAGTTATGGAAGGCAAAAGGCAGCCATGAACGGAACTGGTTACCCTTCGTCATAAATCTAGTGAAGTCTGTAACACTTCAATCCAAATATTTGCATCGGGACTACAATAAATAGATACGGCATGTAAAATAAACTATCAAAAAGGATGTTACCAGTTTAGACAATCTCTGAAGGTCGAGGACTGGATTGGAACCAGGCCAAGAGAAAGACAGCCGATAGGACAGTATTGCACTCTCTTTGGCAAACCTCTGCGTAGAGGAGGAACGACTACGGATGTTGCCAGTAAGATGACTCTGTCAAAAACCTTACCATCGGCTCATGGATGAGTGTGGGACAGGCAGTCAGAGGTGACCCTGCGCCAGAATATGAACACCTCCTTACAGAGGAGCGGATACAGAGAGAAATGGGAGGGAAACCCAAAGTACCTTGTGGAAAACTATTAATTAACTCACCTCTCAAGGGAGAGGCGGTGTTAGAAGAGCGGTCCTCCTCTAAAATCCTTGGAGAAGGAAATATGTCTGGATTACCTAATTCAACCTCCCATCATCCTAAGAAGGAGATTGTCTTAGATGAGTATATTTACACCCAAACGAGTGGATGTGGGTATGCGCCCATACGGGGCCCAACACAAACTATGGTTATCATGACTGAACGAGTTAAGAAACCTGAGTCATCCCCCAAACCCCTGCACACGGATATAGAAAAGACCCAGACAGAGAATATTACGTTCAAGCTTTGGATTGGACATCAGTTTTACGCCCACTCACGCCCTACAACCCAGGGAGAAGTTTATGGCGAAATCAGACTGATAGACAAAAGTATCGGCAAGAGAGGACTCAAGAACACGCCACATGTCGCATCGTCCTCGTCTAAAGCCCACTGGTTGAAAATGTGCAATTTGTTACATTTAACTCGACGTCTGAAGATCGGGATCAGGATGCACCCTATCTTACGTCATGATCACTGGCGGAGCAGGAAAGCTAACAGACGTAGTCTAGGAAAGAACTACTCCACCAGTAAACATTTCACCCCGCGTAGTTTCCGGGAATTGCTCATAAGAAACGGAAAGAATAGAACTACTGCTCACTTAGGCAGGTCGTATAAGGCGACCAAAATAAGGATGTATAGGATGGTACCGACCTTGTCAGGACAACCCATTTCCTATCAACCGACATGTCGTCAATCCATACGTTTTAATGCAGGCCCATTGCCAGGAGAATGTCAGCTACATTGGTGGAAGAAGAAAGAGAGTAGTGCGAGGAAAGTGAAGATGAGAAGAACGAATTTAGGAATGATCGAGAAGACCAGACCTCAGTATGTTAGACCGCAGGTCAAACTGAAGGGGGAGGCTATGTCGTAACACGGTCTATTCTTCTCTCCATCTTTGTCTCCCTTCTCTTCCCTTCTTTCTCTCTCTCCTTTATTCTCATTAATTTTCACGTTACACTACGGTATTTTGGCGCTGTAGTCAGCGTTTCTCTCTCAGACATCACGGCGCTTACTAATGGTTACTGAGCAAATATCGCAAACGCATCAACACCAGGTTATAACACATGGCCAGAGGATATACCTTAATTAAGAGTAAAAGGCGTCTTAAAGTCTAGAGATCCATTGCTTTATTGCACCTTATTTGAGGGACCTGACGGAAAACGCCCCAGTGTCAAATTTCATTGCATCAGCCAGCACGTGTATGCCTTCTAGGAGTAACCAGTAATTACGGGGCGGGGAAGCTTTCTCACGCAAGACGGTTCGCAACTGCGTCACACGATCTCAGGTTCAGGGAGATAATTTACGTGTTATTACGTCGGAATGATTTAGAACACGTGAGAAGAGATTCATAAAATCTAGAAGCTTAGACAGAAACTTCACTTACAGATTGTCATAGGGAAATAAAGTTTTAGAAGCTGCATCATGAAAGATCCCGCTTTTTCGAGGTTAGGTGAACAGTTTCCTTCCTAGCTGCCTTTTCCTTCCCTAGCTCGAGAGCACAACTGAGTGCCCATTTACAGCTGGTAAACTGGAGTGTTCCACAGCCAGGTTTCAGTTCCAAAACTATGTAGTTGTGCTACAGAAGAAAGCAACCTGATCGCTTGGCCAGTCGGTCATTCACTTTATCTATTTGTGTAATATAAATGTATTATATGTTATTGCTATTCATCATTGTGTGAAGGAACGGACTATTAATGTAGAACACAGTTCTTGGGAATGAAGACTGACTAAACTAATTAACTCCTGAAGTTACATAGGTCTATGTTTACCTATCATGTCTTGACTGTGAGAAAGGAAGTCAGATGAATATAACATTGATATGCCTGACGTGTGACTGTATGAAAGTAAAGTATAAATATCTTATATAACATGGAAAGTTTGCCTGTAAACTTTAGATTGTATGTCATAATAGTCCTCTTATTGAATGAAAGAGGATAATTCTGATATGCCTGGTGTATGCGGTTTGAATGGGAATGATAGCTGTTCCCATATGACAGGAAGACTCATGAAGCCACATTTGTGTCTTCAGACTTTTAGGTTTCTGAGCGGACAACATTCGCAGTTGCAGAATTCAGTGTCCGGCGCCTGACGGTAACAGACAGCCAGTCTTTTGACCGAGCAGCAGAACCAAAAGCCAGAGATCTCGTCAACTCCTAAGCATAAAGGAGCATAGATCAACGCTCGCACGTGTAATGTCATATCGCTGCAGGATGACAGCACCTAACAACCTGCGCCAGGGCTGACAACATCGGATTACAGATAAGTCCAAAAGCATAAGGATTATTTTCCTCCAGAAATCTCAGAGATCTTATTCAAATTCCCAACAGAACTTTCACATAGATACTCACGGAACTAATTTTAAAGTGCCTTCCAGGGTATTACAAAGTGAACATTACATTCAACAACGTTAGGCAACTCTCCTGATAGTTACACCAGTGCTAATGATGATTAGTAGGACATACTAGGACTTTTAGTCATTCAGTGTTTATGTCCATATTATTATTTTCGTTTACCTTTTCATTTTCTTTGTGTCATATATGTGGTTTAGGGATTAAATATCTGCACATAAGTTATATCATCTACCAAGTGGTCGAGTGAGTTTCTTACATGTACTGTCTCTTAAATCCATATATTTGTCATTTCCTCAGTATGAGAGGATGGGGGCTTAATAACAATTATAATATTCAGTAAGAATAACAGGGGAGATTTGTCGCAAGGAAACAGAATCCATTCTCATGTGCCCTTCTGAGACATTATCTCTTTGTGAGAATATTCGCCTTCCTATTCACCCCTTACGTGTATAGGAATCTAACATTTAACGAGCCACTTCTGAGATCCTATATATCTTTCTTACATTTCTCAATTTACAACTTTCTTATCCAACTGTGCTGTGACAATTGATGTCCAGTTCGGGAAAACGTCGCGACACCAATCTAAGCAGATATGACTTGACCTGACAGTATCTCTGATCTCTATGTATGGTTTTATCAATAGTTGATTAGTTAAGGGACTATTTATATAACTAATAACATATTCTTGGTCAGCAAGTCTTCAGGTACACGAATCTACGATTTTTAAGGGGCTATGTGTTTGTTGTTCAAACTCTTTCTATCTTTTTTTCTATAGGTTTAGTTTTTAAATTACCTCTCTCACTCTTTTTCCATAAATATCAAGCGAAATACGAGAGTTCATAATGAGCTTACCTCAATGGACGTATCCATAACATTCTCTTTTTCCATCGTATTGGGGAAACCCCTAAGGCAAATGTTACTTTTTAGTTTATCTATCCTTGCCCCTCCTCGTTTCACACTGCATTTTAGGCAAATATTTTTTTAGAACTAGGAAAAGTGGGTGTTTATGTCAAGGACGAATTTGAAAAATTGGGTACCGTTTTGTTCGGCTATTCGTTAGTAAATAATAATCTGAAGGCGTAGGCGACACCAACCGTTCTAGCAGAAAATTCTTTTGTACTTTCTTATCTTTGCCTTTATGCCCTATACTGTTATATATTAATTTAGATATTGTATTTAGAAATCACTACACTCTCTAAACTCCTTCCTTTCACCTCTGTCACGGTTCAGTGCCTCTTTGACGCCACTGTCTTCGTCTGAGGATCTGATGAGTTGCTTCTCCGTCACTCCCCTTCTCCGATTAGCATTTGGGAAAGGTATGTTTTCCCTCTCTCCTTTCCTGAATACTGATAACGAGGGGCTTGTTAATAAGATAGCTAGGTAATTGCCAAATGAAGTAGATGGTTTCACCACTGATGATACTTCTTCAACTTTCTGAGATAACCCGGTTCGGGTTTAGGACCACTACATTATTATTGCTGTTTATAAGCACAAGGCAACGCGCCTATTTGGAGTGCTTGAACGAGCTAAGAGCTGATTTAAAGAACCCGTTCCCGCTGAGGTATTTGCCTTACTGCAAGAGAACTTCTTTCTTTCAGTGCTGCAGACGTACTGGGCGCCGGTACAAACGCGAACCTAAGTTTCTGCAATTTACGCAGCTGTCTCGTGCCTCCTTCTCTCTAGAAGGCAAAGTCCGTGGTAGGATTATGGTTATCAATAAACTCCGCCACCATCACCGCCAACGAGCCGTGACTGCTGTAGAAACAAAAAATAACCACATCTATACAACAAGTCAAAATTCGTAAGACAAGAACACATTACCACCCCAAACTTCCTCTACACCCTGGGGTCCCCTAACGTAATAAATCTCCCCTACACAAGCTACACACAAGCGATAAACAAATATTCCTGCCCAAGGGTCAAATTAATTTACAGTCCCCTCCTATCTCTCTCCCTAACCAACTTAACTATCTGTCTGTTATGTGAGCCCCAGACACGGTCTGACCTGAATCTTTTGTGTGCGTGTCTCGCCCCTTTGGTGTCATAACATTAGCTTCGTTGAAGCGAAAAATTCCCCGGTACAGGATAATTTCCCAGCCTTAACTTCTTATTAACGACTGACCCGGGAAGGTTATCAATTAACACAATTTTTAAACACACTGTTACTACACCATCTATAAAATATAAAATCCACTTCACCCCTGTCTCCTGACTACAAGACCAATTAACACAACAAATTAATACACAACCATACCCGCGTATATACACTACAAATTATCATAATCAAAATGCGGTTTTCACAGACCTCATATTACATATTACAGAGCACCCGTTTATCTTAGCGCTTACCCTCACACAGTTAATATCGCAAACGCCGCTACACAAATCATAGATACTGCTACTTATTCATAGAAAAATTTATAGGCACCACTTACACTACCCTGGTTCTAGTTTCTGTATAAGATAGCAATTGATGGCACTCCTGACTACTAAAAATTAAATTAAATCCAAGGAGAAAACTTACTCTAACGTGCTAAGCTCTTATATAAAACGAACTTTCTACAACGCTAATTAAGTTATAGACATACCCAATAAATATAGAGTTTCTCGGACTGAGCAGACTATATGATGGCACTTGTGTCACGGCTGAATTTCTTGGGACCAGAGTGCGCTAAAAGATTTTGATGCTAAATATATAGTATAATATTCTGATGCAATAATAGACGCGGTGATTCATCGCGTTCGCGTCTATCTATCTGGAACCGCTTTAAACCAACCTGTGACCTATTTTGATGCCTGCACATAAATTAAATCTGAACTCGTCCAATGATATCATAATCAAACCGATGACTCAGTGTTTACCAAGCCAATCGCGAGTTTATTTTTGCTCACGCGCGAAAGAATACGAAATATTTGGTAATCCTCTGACCATTCTAGTTACTAGAATAAGTTTTATTGGTTACAGCGCTGCACCTAAGTCGTGCTTCTCCCCCATACATACAATTAAACAGGGTAGGTGCGGGTGTTCGGATTTTCTCCTAACGTCCGAAAATTAACCCAGACTAATAACTATGAACTCAAACGCCTAATAATAATAAAAGAACGCAAATAAATTACATGGAGAAGAAGACTGGGGCGAGTTGACAATAAAAACTACAGTAACCCATCACAGTTGGTCAGACCCATACCCAATTTACCACAGTTTTTTCACGTTTGTGTCTTGTTGTCACATAATTGTGTGTGTGTGTGTTTAGTTAAACTTATATTTATGGATATAGGGAGGTGCAAGATTATCTTATACTAAATTATAGTCGTATAGACAGGCTGGACTAGAGAAACTACTCATTCCAGAGACAGATCTTCTCCTTAAACTATCCACTCGTGAAATCTATTTATCACACCTTTACTTCTCACGTACTATCACCATCCACTCTACTCAGGCGGGACCATAAATATCTTTGAAACCTATCTAAATTTACGACAGTTACCCCGCCTGTCGATGCGGGATCTAGTATGGTGAAGTCTCAAACACTTCCACTCCCCTATGGCAGTATCTGCTTTGTGACTACCTATAGCTTTTGTTATATAAAGAGAGAATAGTAAAAATACAACAGAAAAGATAAACACGAGACAGAACGGACACAATGAAATGGAATCAAACATGAAAAAAAATGTACCTGACGCTGCCAAACTGAGAACAAGCCAAACACAAGTCATTGAAATATCTTGTATTCCAGACAGATACCAGTGACAGGTCTGAAAGTATTCTAAAAAAGTTTTTTCTCATTTCGGGAGGAAAAAAAAGAAAGAAAGAAAAGCAAAGATAAACGAGAGACAGTGACTGACTGAATAACTGATAAAAGAATTCAGAAAGAGGAAAGACTGAGATTATATTACCAACCAGTCTTTCAACGCTAATTAAATCTTTCTTTAAAGCGAAACAGGACTGACAGAGCGCACCAGGAAATCGCTTGTTTCAATTCCGAGGCTTCCAAATCTTAGACCGCCAGTTGACGCCGCTAAGTGCTTCAAGCTGGAGCAATAGCGGCACGCTGCTAGCCTTTTCTTTGGACGTTCGTGACCTGATTATCGTCTTGTTCGATAACACAAGTAGCCCGTCTTACCTTTGAGCAGATTACGTTCTAATCCGGCATTGCACTTTTGTGTTGTTGCGTGTGGTCACGTCTCATCGCTAGTTGTCAGGGTGACATTGCTGGCACATGAAAAGAGATCAAGAAAAGAAGAAGAGGAAGAAGAAAGTAGAGGAAGAGGTACGAAACGAACTGTTGTTGAAGAGGAAGAAGACAACAGAGAAAAGGAAGAAGAAAGTATATTACGAGAAGAAAAGGAAGAAGAGGGGGAAAAGGTGAAAAGTAAACGTGAAGAAGAAAAGGTCAGGAAAAAGAAATGCAGAGGAAGACAAGAAAGAAGGAGTGGTATAAGGCAAAGAACGTAAAGAAAAAAATAGATAAGAAATAAAAGGAAAAGGGCAAAGTGGTAAAAGAATTAAAGAGAAAGATAAGGAAGACCTCGTAGAAGAAAAAGACCACGGCATCTAGTAGGTGTAAGAAGTGAAGAATCGTAAGAGATGGGGAATGGCGGTGGGTGTGGGAGGGTAGAAAATATGAAAACACTGAGAGGAGAGGAGACAAAATACGAGGACGGTACGGAAAGGATTAATAAGAAAGGAGGAAAAAACAATGAAAAGAAGAAGAAAAGAAGGTAGGAGAATAATAAAAGAAAAAGGAATGGAAGAAGTAAAAGCAGGAGGATAACTAAGAGAAAGAAATAATGGAAGTGATGAAAAGGGGGGAAAAAGAAACACAAACAAGCATGAACCATCTTCACTATTTCACTCACATGAGCAACATACGTCCTCTCGCGGCCACATCAATGCACGTACTCCCCCCACCTCCCTCTGACGTACTCACCCACATCACACAACAACCAACTTGCAGACATTTCAATCTCGGTGCATTTTGGTGCAGGACACTAAATAGCCAACACCGTGTCTTATTTTATGCATCAGAATAAAAACTACATTACTTCCACACAACATTACTCACTCACAGCTAGAAAGAGCATCTGCGTGAGAAGCCATGATCGAAAGCAGTCGAATTAGAGAAGACACAATCATAAAGAGGTCGAAAATTAGAAAAGAAAGACATGTAAGAAAGACTTGGGTAGTATCCGGAAACCTTTGTTTTTTTAAATAAAATTTTTCCTCGTTTTGGCGTGGCGCGTCCCGTTCAACCTAGTCGGTTCAAATTTTGGTAATAAGTATCTAATTGAGCACTGTCGGATCCGTTTTTCATAAATGACTTTGCAACGGTTGGAGATTACAGCTGGTCAATAGCACTCTTTCTTTCTTTCTTTCTTTTTTTCTTTTTTTCTTTCTTTCTTTTTTCTTTCATTTCTTTCTTCTTTCTTCTCTTTTTTTCTTTCCTTCTTTCTTTCGTTCCCCCTTTCTTTCTTTCTTTCTTTCTTGTTTCTTTCTTTCTTTATTGTTTCTTTCTTTCTTTCTTTGTTTCTTTGTTTCTTTCTTTGTTTGTTTGTTTGTTTCTTTCTTTCTTTCTTGTTTATTTCTGTCCTTCCTTCTTTCTTTCTTTGTTTCCTTCTTTCTTTCTTTCCCTCTTTCTTTCTATCCTTATTTCTTTCACCATAGAAGTCACAAAAGGCAGGACAAATATGTCGATGTCAGCTTTCAGTGTGAGCTCCGTGTCCAGCCATCATGGCGTACTTTATGAGTGGCTGCCACTACAGCGATCTCTCTTAACCGTATTCTTTTCCGAC
Source organism: Oreohelix idahoensis (assembly GCA_024509875.1). Classification (NCBI taxonomy): domain Eukaryota; kingdom Metazoa; phylum Mollusca; class Gastropoda; order Stylommatophora; family Oreohelicidae; genus Oreohelix; species Oreohelix idahoensis. Next base: position 34,597 of record JAMPIV010011944.1, read on the forward strand.
GCTATCTTAATGACCACTCCGCGCAGCGCTGGAAGCGGAGATTCGATCCTCATTACGACCATCCCATGCCATCTTCGCCCTGTCTTTCAAAATATTCTCTTACGCATAAATGGTCAAGATTTTCTCCTAATTCTGAATTATACTAGCAACAACCCGCCAAAATTGGCAGGTTTTTAATTATAGTGTGTTGTTTCTGTTACATGTATTACATTGCTGCTTCTTCTATAGTCTCGCTTGCTCGCTGTGAATGACGCGATCGTCTCTTCCTTTTAGCCATTTTGTCATTTTGATCCATAATAATAAGTCTGCAATACTTTTAATTAAAATTTTGTCTTGAAGAAACAATCAGAAACTTACATTTTAAGGTTATTTTTTGAAGAAAAAGGATGAGTTAAATCCGTTTCCCGAATGAAACTGGACAGAAGAGTATCTTGATTGTCTGTTGATTTAATGCACACCGTCACACTTTGCTATTTTCGCGAGAGTACATATAAGGGGAAACAATACAATTAGTGTCTAACTTTCAAAAACAGTTGTACCCCCTTAGATGTGCTCGAAAGTTAATGTAGTCTCTCGAAAATAGAAAAAAGTGCGCCAATGACGGTGTGCAAAGTGTGACAGACCGACCGACCGAAGTACCTTACGGCGGGAATCATGGTATTGGATTTCATCGACTGCTTTCCGCAGATTTCCGTTTTTTTTAAAAATAAAATTTTGCTTTGATTTGGTGGGTCGCGCATCGTTCAACGAAGACACTGGGTGCGTCGGTTATATAAGAACGCATGTCTAAATACAAAGGACATAGAGAGAATTATTAATTTTATTTTTTAAATTTAAACAAGCTGTTTAGTCAGTACTGAGTTTGTTTAGTGCTTCTTGATTTAATACATCTGACTGACTGCTTCTCCTTCAACCCCAAACAAAGGCAATTGATTTCCGGCACATCATCATTTTCAGTCCTAAACGTTTAGCTTATTTTTCAACATTTTTTCCAATTATTATGTAACCTTTACCCATGTTTTAATAGAACAGCACATTGATGGTGTAAACAATGTTTTAATGACAGTTTCTTGGGTTGTTAAGGGCATTGATAGAAAGTTTAATAATTGAGGTCACTTATCATCAACATCATCATTATCATTTTCCTGTGCTCTACTTACAGACTATGGAGCCACCAGTGCAGCTGGTACCTTACAGGAAGACTGCACCTAACAATCACATGCTGTAGCAGCAGTTGTTTATGTGGCAATTTGTTTGACATGATGATGTAGCCTGTGCCATGCACAATCTCGTATTAATCGCCTTTTTACGAGATGCATGAGGTTACAGTAGTCCTATCCTGTCTTTGTCTCCTCAGAGACGCCAGGGAAGTACACCAGACAAGAGGTAACTTTATCCACGCTCTTAATTCAGTGATTGTCATCTCTGTCTGTCTGACTCTATCTCCTACTAATAAAAACACTGCCTGCTTAGTTAGTCTTTTACTTGTTTTCATTCGAATACATTGTTTTAAAACACATATACTCTGCGTGTGAGCGTCCGATTGACAGAGTGGTTAGAGCGTTGGTATATCGCGACTAAGGTGCCGGGTTCGATTCACGCTCCACGCTACCCAGCTGTAAATGGGCACCTGACTTTGCTCTTGAGTTAGTGGCTGAAAAGGCAGCGAGAAAAGGAATTGATCACCCCAACTCTCGATGCTGGATCTAGTATAGTGAAGTCTCTAACGCTTCACTCCCCAACGGCAGTATCTGCTATGGGACTACCTTTGTCGTTACTATGTGCGTGAATGGGGACACTGAATGTGGGCAATCCTGAGCCAGTAACAGTAAGGAACCAGAAGTTAGAACAGACAGACACATTTACTTACCTAGGATGCATAGTAACACCTGACGGCGGAACAAGCAAGGACATTAACAAAAGAATGAATAAAGCGAGAACAGCCTTTTCTAGCCTCAATAACATTTGTCTTCCCAGTACAGCACAAACACCAAATTAAGACTGTATGAGAGCTGTGTACTTTCTGTGCTTCTCTATGGTGCGGAATGCTGGAGAGTAACAGAGAAGGAAATGTCGAAACTGCCCTCCTTCCACACAATCTGCCTAAGGAAAATTCTCCAAATCTTTTGGCCGAATCCCAACGGCAACCAAGAACTACTCGTACTTATTCGGAGTAACCAGGAGGACATGCACACCATCAAAGCTGGCAGGGGCTGGAGTTGGGTTGGCCACGTCCTCAGAAGGGACCATGATACCATTTCGAGAACAGCTATGCTATGGACCCCCGAAAGAAAGCGAAAGAGAGGCCGGCCAAAAACAACTTGGCGGATAACTGTGCAAGCCCAGATGCAAAAAATGAACCAGAGTTGGGGCACTGTACGAAGAATGGCCGCCGACCGAGCAAAGTGGAATCAATTTGTTGTTGCCCTACAAGACGCCACCAGGCGTGATGGTCACTGACTGCTTTGACGGTCGGCGGCTACGGATCAAAGAAGAAGATGTGCGTGAATGAACCAGCTAAGTGATGTCTGTACTAAAGCGCCACTTTTAGATACAAATTCTATGGGAAATATGCAAACTGTAATGATCTATCCAGTGCTGTGTTATCAGTTTTCGAAAGGGGCGATAACAAGATTGCGATTGAAGGAAACATCTCAGGAAGATATAGAATCACAGACACATCTTGGCAGCAATGTAGACAGATTGGAAGCATTGGCAGTGATATCAAAATACAACGGCTAGAAGAACTTTCATTGTGTTGGGAAATGTATGGAGATCAAGTGAAATAGAGTCGAACATAAAAATCAGAATCTTCAACTCGCATGTCAAGTCAGTCTTATTGTATGGCTCTGAAACATGGAGTGCGACCAAAAAAAAACAGTTACTGAAAGATTACAGACCTTTACAGATGGGTGTATGCGTAGAAATGAAATGGTACGAAGCGATCACCGATTTGGAACTGTTGACACAAACCAAACAGGTACCAGTGGAACAAGAGATAACAACACGAGGGTGGTGATGGATAGGACACAAACCGAGAAAATATGCTGATAGTATAATAAGGCAGTGCTTGTTTTTGAATTACCAGTGCTAGAGATATGGAGGTATACGGAAATACACACAGAGAAGAGATCTGGCGACATAAATGAAAGGGATGACGAAGGTATGAAAAGATCTGTAGCTAAAAGTGCGGGACATGAAGATTTGACATGAGCTAGATGAAGATCTGTAGCTGAAAGTACGGGACATGAAGATTTGACATGAGCTAGATGAAGATCTGTAGCTGAAAGTACGGGACATGAAGATTTGACATGAGCTAGATGAAGATCTGTAGCTGAAAGTACGGGACATAAAAATTTGACATGAGCTAGATGAAGATCTGTAGCTGAAAGTACGGGACATGAAGATTTGACATGAGCTAGATGAAGATCTGTAGCTGAAAGTACGGGACATGAAGATTTGACATGAGCTAGATGAAGATATGTAGCTGAAAGTACGGGACATGAAGATTTGACATGAGCTAGATGAAGATCTGTAGCTGAAAGTACGGGACATGAAGATTTGACATGAGCTAGATGAAGATCTGTAGCTGAAAGTACGGGACATGAAGATTTGACATGAGCTAGATGAAGATCTGTAGCTGAAAGTACGGGACATGAAAATTTGACATGAGCTAGACGAAGATCTGTAGCTGAAAGTACGGGACATGAAGATTTGACATGAACTAGATGAAGATCTGTAGCTGAAAGTACGGGACATGAAGATTTGACATGAACTAGATGAAGATCTGTAGCTGAAAGTACGGGACATGAAGAATTGACAAGAACTAGATGAAGATCTGTAACTGAAAGTACGGGACATGAAGATTTGACATGAACTAGATGAAGATCTGTAGCTGAAAGTATGAGACATGAAGATTTGACATGAGCTAGATGAAGATCTGTGGCTGAAAGTACGGGACATGAAGATTTGACATGAACTAGATGAAGATCTGTAGCTGAAAGTACGGGACATGAAGATTTGACATTAGCTAGATGAAGATCTGTAGCTGAAAGTACGGGACATGAAGATTTGACATAAGCTAGTTGAAGATCTGTGCTGAAAGTACGGGACATGAAGATTTGACATGAGCTAGATGAAGATCTGTAGCTGAAAGTACGGGACATGAAAATTTGACATGAGCTAGATGAAGATCTGTAGCTGAAAGTACGGGACATGAAGATTTGACATGAACTAGATGAAGATCTGTAGCTAAAAGTACGGGACATGAAGATTTGACATGAGCTAGATGAAGATCTGTAGCTGAAAGTACGGGACATGAAGATTTGACATGAACTAGATGAAGATCTGTAGCTGAAAGTACGGGACATGAAGATTTGACATGAACTAGATGAAGATCTGTAGCTGAAAGTACGGGACATGAAGATTTGACATGAGCTAGATGAAGATCTGTAGCTGAAAGTACGGGACATGAAGATTTGACATGAGCTAGATGAAGATCTGTAGCTGAAAGTACGGGACATGAAGATTTGACATGAGCTAGATGAAGATCTGGAGCTGAAAGTACGGGACATGAAGGTTTGACATGAGCTAGATGAAGATCTGTAGCTGAAAGTACGGGACATGAAGATTTGACATGAGCTAGATGAAGATCTGTAGCTGAAAGTACGAGACATGAAGATTTGACATAAGCTAGATGAAGATCTGTAGCTGAACGTACGGGACATGAAGATTTGACATGAGCTAGACGAAGATCTGTAGCTGAAAGTACGGGACATGAAGATTTGACATGAGCTAGACGAAGATCTGTAGCTGAAAGTGCGGGACATGAAGATTTGACATGAGCTAGACGAAGATCTGTAGCTGAAAGTACGGGACATGAAGATTTGACATGAGCTAGATGAAGATCTGTAGCTGAAAGTACGAGACATGAAGATTTGACATGAGCTAGATGAAGATTTGTAGCTGAAAGTACGGGACATGAAGATTTGACATGAGCTAGATGAAGATCTGTAGCTGAAAGTACGGGACATGAAGATTTGACATGAGCTAGATGAAGATCTGTAGCTGAAAGTACGGGACATGAAGATTTGACATGAGCTAGATGAAGATCTGTAGCTGAAAGTACGGGACATGAAGATTTGACATGAGCTAGATGAAGATCTGTAGCTGAAAGTACGGGACATGAAGATTTGACATGAGCTAGATGAAGATCTGTAGCTGAAAGTACGGGACATGAAGATTTGACATGAGCTAGATGAAGATCTATGCTACTTGAAAGAATAAAAGGGAAATAAATGAATGTCTTTTTTTTTAAAAACAACGCGTTGAAATATCAAGTAAAGCTGAGATTTAGATGTCTTCCGATTGCGAAATTTAGATATTTCCCCAACACGGAAGTAAATCAGTCAACAACAAAAACGAAATCAAAATAAAATCCAGTTGAAGGCAAGTTTTTTTTTTATTTTTACACTTAATGACACCCTCTTGTTTTTATTTTCTCGAAGATCTGCTGCAATGAACGTAGGTCGAGAAAACTCCTGTAATTGAGAGCTAATTCTAACCTTCCTTGAAGACGGTCTTCTAATAACAGTTTAAGACGGGCAACAAATTGCATGTTGCTTGCTGTTAATCATGGTAATATAATCTTACATATAACACTAGTCACGCAGCGAGGTCAACTCTTAGAACACCATTTTACACAATAGAATACAATTTCGCAAACAACAGAACGTTTGAAATTACATGTTTCTGAAGACAATGCTGTACAATAAAAATAGACTGCTCATTTGCAATTAATATATTATGACAATGCACAGTCTGAAGCCTAGGAAGGAAACAATAGATTTTCTCTAGAAATGTTTCCAGTTAAAACGACAGGAAATTTATTAGAGAGGGGAAATTGGTGTGTGTATTTTTAAAAACAGAATAGGAAGTACTGTAAAACCTCTGAAGTAACGGACAAAGTCCATTGGAGTTCTGCAATGGAAATATGTAAAATTAGTGGTCTTGACAGTTAATTAGCAAAGCGGCCGCTAGGTGGCAGACACGGACGTGCACGCAATGTTTGCTTACACTTGTGTGGGAATAATATCCTATAATATTGTTAAAATATTTATTGGAAGTACAGTACATACATAATATTTTGATTTTGGTCAATACGTTTGATAATTATATCAAGCTAAAAATGTTAACTATTAGCAAAGATATCACACTGCTCAGCAGCTATCGAATTATCACACTACAGAATGTCTATGGTAAATTTCTTGAAAAGATAGTTGCAAGACAAGTAATGAGCCACCTCCAAAATGCACACATCCTTCCTGATACCCTGGGTAGCTATAGGCCTAAGAAAACAACATGGGGTAACGCTGGAACGTTTGCGTACGATGTGTTCGAGGGATTCCAGGGTAAAAGAGAAATGGTGGCTGTCGCAATTGACCATGAAGATGCTTATAACAGTATGGACTTTGCAACTCTAATAGATTGTATAGAGGCATGTGGTGTAAACCCTTGGATAACAAGGTGGATAGCAGCTGCCTTAATGGAGAGACCAGTTGCATTTCGCTTGGGAACGTGGACATCAGAACCAATCCCCATTTGCCCGGGACTACCCCTGGGTTCTCCATTATCATCAGTGCTGTTTAACATCTACACAGCAAAAGTAGCAACCTTTCAACCAGCAGGACTTGGACGAACATTACACTTCGCAGATGACATAATCATGTACAGAACTGGCTGAGACAGACAGGTAATGGTCCAAAGCGTACAAGAGACACTACAGGCGGTTTCTAAATGGTGTGAGGAAAGCGGAACAAAGGTCAATCCCAACAAGCCCTGTGTGATGTGGTGCTCTTTGAACAACTCCATAGTGAAAGCAGATTTTCCAGACATCACTTTCAATGGGCTGAACATTGAAAGGCAAGACAAGCTGAAGTACCTGGGAGTAACGGTTGATCGTGGGCTATCGTTCAAGTATCATGTCGAACTGATCACACAGAAGTGCAAGCAAGGACTGGCAGCCTTAAAAAACAATGGCTGCTGCGCGCTTGGAACAGAGACTACTGTTTTTCCTGTATCATCAGCTCGTGATATCAGTAATCGAGTATGGGCTAGGACTACTTGTGAAAGAGTATGTAAATATATTTACATGTATCTACACGTTTTTGCTTCCACCTGTTTCCCACCTCTCTTTGCTTTTTAATATTCACGTTTGTTAACACAGAAGGCATGCGCTTCGATGTCTGTCGAACTCATATTTTAGCCACGCCTATTTTCTTTTTCTATGTCGGACAGGCCAGACTATGATGCACGTAGCGAGAGAAAAGGGGGAGATAAATCACAATTCCCCCCCCCCCCCCCCCATCATCCGTTCGTTCGTGAACGTAATTAGCTACAGACGAGACGAGTTCAAAAAGACTAGTTGCTCGTTGGAGACGTCTACGGTCGGCATAAGTGTAAAAATAAGCTTTGATTCATTCAGCATTCGACCGAAGAATTCCCCAAAATCTAAGCGAAGGCGTGAAATCTAGCAAGTGATAGCGATTTTCTGACCATTTGATATATATAACGCATCCTTCAAACTCTGTTTATCTAGTACCCACGGAATTTTCAGACGTCTAGCTTCGAATTCTAGATCCATTATACCAGTGGAATTTCTTAGTTTTTCCGATTGGAGATAGTCATATTTCTGTGTTGCGGTAAATATTATACTAAAATTTTGAGTGATTTAATTAAGTCCGGCATTATATTTCACTAAGATTTTCTGGGTTGAGTGATTTATTTGTTAAAAGTTCGTCATTTATATTTCAATAGGATTTACTGTGTTAATTGGCTAGCAGAATTAAAATAATTTATAGCTAAATTGTTCCGGCTGTAGCGTTGATTTAATTAATTGCTATTAACCACTAGGAGATATTTTAATCGACTAGTAAATGCACTATTCATTATGAGTACTGACGAAATATATATTTATTTCTAATTCATTATGAGTAATTTTATAAATGACTAGAGCTTATTTCACGGGTTAATAAGACCGATAAGATAAGCTTCTCATGTGTGTTTCTAATCAAATCGTATAACCGAATGGATAATAAATTATAACGTTGCGCGGGTTAGGATAGATACGGATATTGTGATTAAATGTTTGTATTTTCTTTCTAAAATCTAGTACAGATCACAAACCTAAAACTACCAGCGGCCTAAGCCTACGCCTAAACCTGAATCTGAGAATAACGGATCTAAGTCCAACAGTATCTTATATAAATATCGGGTCTTCAAGGCTGACCTGTTTGGCCTCTTGTTTACACCCAGAAAGAGACAGAGTACCCCCAAAAAATTAAGAATAAATTGTAACTGAACCTATAGCTATCCAGATTTCTGTTTTTCCAATTTCATATACATTCAGCCCGTTGTGGCGAAATAATCAAACATTAACATTTCCCGACTATCGACCATTTGTGGTGTGACAAGGAATTTTTATCCTGAGAGAAGTTACATACCTGACATTCCGTAATGTATTGGAATCCCAAGCTACTGACACTGTGAGCACTGTTAATTTTCTTACCTGGACTAATTAATGGGACGTAAACAGAAATCCTAATAACAGTAACGAAGTAAACGTTCCCGAAGAAGAGGAATTAATCAGTCTTTGAGAAGCTGGGGTTTATTTTGCCAAAATAGCACTGGATTTGCTGTGTGTATCCTAAAGATTGTTCCAGACGTTGCTAATCAACAATTAGGTAAGAACGAATGAACGTGGCCACGGGTTGTCTGGAGAGAGAGAGAAAGAAGGAACGAGTAATTCTTTTTTAACGTATAAGCTTTGTACTCACTTTGTTTTGCTTTTTCTTTTAGTTTGCTAGTACTGTTATTTTATTTTCAGAATAGATTCATTAGAACTTTGTTCTTTACAGTATAGTCAAATTCTATACCATAGTGCTAATCTTTTGACCTTTTGGGGGTTAATACCTTCTTCTAACGGGATCTTGTCTCAACAGAGGGAATTGCACATACGGGTCTATTTCTTTTATTATTTCTGTAGCATATGATTTTTGTATTTTTCTATCTTGATATTAAATGTTGTACGGTTCTTTATGATAAATAAACTGAACATAAAAACTTAAGTACCTGTATGTTGGTCAGATCGTCCCAATATCCCTATTCCATTAATAGAATTTCACGTTTGTGCGTCAAGTTGTCGTCACTTATCTGTGTGTGTGTACGTGAGTGGTTAATAGTGTATATGTCAATATATACTGAGCGACTTTAATTACGCATCACTATACGAGTGCCTGGTAAAGTATCGTATGGTCATGCAATTGTTCCCGAAATTTGTACACAGGTTGACAAGGTCACCGCCCAGAGGCCAGCATAATCATTTTGCATCAGCAAAGCTGGAGACAAGAGTAGCACGTGAAACACGTAAAACATGATTTAGGTGCCTGGTAAAAATTCTGCACGGAAAACATTAATTTCTTTTCACCCAGAGCTCAGCCTAGAGCACTACGGACTGGAAAACAGTCAATATTTTAGTCCACAACCACAAACACGTCGTCAAACCATGCCTAGACTGAGCGCTGCAGAGAGAGAAAGAGCGATAGGAATGATAACAGGCGGGATGTCCACCAGAGAAGCATCCAGACACTTGAATTGCAACCAGTCCACCATCGTCCGACTGCAACAACGTTTAATGGCCACTGGATCCATTGCAGATCGACCCCGTCAAGGTCAACCCAGAGTTCCGACACCTCAACAGGACGCGTATATACGGCATCTTCATTTGCGGAATCGGTTTTTGGCGGCAGCTGTAACAGCAAGAGATGTTGTTGGGAGACGTGGAACCATATCAGAGCACACCGTGCGACGTCGACTGCAGGCGGCAGGACTCAACGCCAGACGTCCTCGAGTCGGCCCAATCCTCACCTTACGACACCGACAGCAACGATACCAGTGGGCAGAGAGGCACCGACGACGGACGAGACGTCAGTGGCAAAGGTCGTCTTTTCAGACGAAAGTCGTTTTTGTCTGTCGCATGCTGACGAGCGACTAAGAGTGTGGCGACGAAGTGGTGAGAGGCAAGCCAACTGTTGCATTTTGGAAGCCCACCGATGGGGAGGAGGATGCGGTATGGTATGGGGCGCATTCAGTTACAATCACCGAACCCGTCTCCACATCTTTAACCATACTGTAAATGCTGCCACCTATAGGGATGTTCTTCAGGACCACGTTGTGCCCCTCTTCCGGTATCATCCCGAGCTCCAGCTGTACCAGCATGATAACGCACGACCACATACAGCTAGGGCCACCACAGCGTTCCTTCAGGCCAATAACATCGCTGTCATACCATGGCCTTCCTTGTCCCCAGATATGGCACCCATTGAACACGTCTGGGACGAGATTGGACGCCAACTCTACCGGCACAGACGACCGCAGACCCTGGATCATTTGCGATGCGATATAACCGAAGTGTGGGATCGACTTCTCCAGGATTTTCTACGCACACTGGTTAACTCCATGCGGATACGCTGCCAGGCTTGCCTTGATGCCAACGGTGGCCAAACGCGCTACTGAGCGCGTTACAATGACAACAACGACATTTGTGACTTTTCAATTTGACCCCTAACTTACATTTGTGATTGTAGTTTTTTTAACACAGCATGCACTGCTACGCGGATTGCGGGAATCGGTCGGTCAATGGATACTGTTTCCAGTGATATCAAACATGTTACCATTATTTTTATCTCAGACATCTTGATGAGTGATTCATATAGTGATGCGTAATTAAAGTCGCTCAGTATATATATTAAAGTAAACTGTCTGAGAAACAAATTTCAGTCGTAAGATAGGCTGGACTAGAGTATCTTCTAAATCCAGGGACAGACTCTACCTTTCCACCGTTTCACTCGTGAAATCTTTTTCTTTACCTTATCTCTCACTGAGTTACCACCTTTTCCAGTTCTATTCAGACGGGACCTATCTATCTTAAATACCTATCCTAAGTCTACGACACTACTCACGTTGTCAGTGTCACACAATGTGAATGACTGGAACGCATTCAAAATGAAGGGATGCGACTAGTTTTGGGCTGTCCGCGTGATATCTCCATTGTGACAATGATACATGGAGATTAATCAGCTGATAAGTGATCATGCTTGGGATGATGACGCCATTGTATACACTGATGTGTCTGTAGTGCGTGGTGAGAAATCAGTATGGGGCTTCTCTGCGAGAATAAAGGGCAGGGTTGGCGCTGAACAGAGTGGAGCCTACATGACAACAACTTCCAGCATGAGAATGGAGGTAGAGGCAGTTACTGCAACACTGAGGTGGCTGTCTGAAACTCCTTCAACCAGGGCAGTTATATTGTCAGACTCTCAAGCTATGCTTCTTAAAGTGCAGAACGGATGGTTGAGGCAGGAATGGAAAACATCAATAGAATCATCAAGTCTTCAAGAGCTACTGTGGATCTACTGTCCTGGTCATGCAGGTGTACGTGGCAATGAGAGAGCTGACAGACTTGCCTCGAGAGCACCCATAATGGGGACACTGGACACGCATGAGGGAGAGATACTAAGGACAATTAATGATCGCCTGCTAGATAATGCCATTGCGATGGATGAATCAACAAGGCTGAGATTGTTGGAGTTTTGCATGAAAAGTGGAACTAGCAGAGATGGACATGAGAGAGGATTCATCCGTCGTATCCGTCCCCAAAAGCGACTTTAGTCCACATTGCTTATACCCAGACCTCGTTGCTGGTTGCAAAAGGACCCCCATAACAGTTAAAGCTTCAGGGCCCCAAAAATGTAGGTCCGCTACTGTGTGTATATAATAATAATAATAATAATAAATTCTTTAAGCGCCAAACACGGCGCATAAGGCAGAAACCAGTGCTCTCCAGGTTGTTCGTTGTGACGCCACTCCTCTTAGCTCTTGCACATTATTTAGGCCCAACGTTCTTCCTTCTCTTATTATTGTTCTTCTGAGTGTTTCTTTTGGTCTTCCTTTTTTCCGCTTACCCTCAGGAACCCAAGTGAGCGCCTGTAGTGGTATTCTGTTGTTTTGCATTCGTAGGACATGACCGATATATGACCATCGTCTTTTCCTTATATAGTCGGAGACATATTTCTGCCTAGAGTCTTCTCTTATTTGTCGATTAGTCTTGAATTCTTTCCAACTGATGTTCATGAGTTTTCTAAGACATTTGTTCTCGAATGTATTCAGCTTGTTCTCCAATGATTTTGTTATTTTCCAACTCTCACAGCCGTATGTTAACACTGAGATAACATTTGAATTAAACAGACGAAGCTTGGTATGTATATTCAATGATCGTGTGTATATACGAGTATATATATATATATATATATATATACATATATATATATATATATATATATATATATATATATATATATATATATATATATATATATATATATATATATATATATATATATATATATATATATATATATATATATAGGGTGTCCATAAAAGATTGTACCCTTTTCAAAAAAATTATTCTCGGCCCCATGATGTGGTACGAGGATGCTTTCTATCACAAAAGTATGATAATCTCTGTAAAATTTTAAGCATACCTTACAAAGACTCAAAAAGAATGTATCTATTTCTTTTTTTTCACGTACTTGACCAGTGTGTTTGAGAGACATGTAACAAATACCGGTTGCAACTCAACTGCGAAAGTTTCACTTGAAATACCCGCTGCACGCATGCGCACTTTTTTGAGATTTTGTAAGGTATGTTTAAAAACTTGCAGAGATTATCTTCCTTTTGTGATAGAAAGCATCCTCGTACCACGTCATGGGGCCGAAAAGATAGCGGAGGTCATATTCATGGTTTCTAACCAAAGAATCCCTACTGTCACCTACTTGACCAGTGTGTTTGAGACAATAGATCTGGCAAGGACGAAAGCGAATAGCAATGTCAGGCCGAACACCGCAAATACATACTTTCTGAGAGCAGGAAAGGCAGCACACCCAAACCGAGTAAATCAGGTAGCAGTGTACCATCTCTCCTTGACTGTGCAAATGACTGGGAGATGGTGGTAGACCTACCTAGACGAGGGGCATATCCAGAGAGTATCAGGAAATCTCGAAGACGGCCGGATATAGTGCTGCATTCTTCATCATCGCACCAGGTTATATTGATTGAACTGACCGTGCCATTTGAATCCAGATTGGAAGAGCAACATTTGTTCGAAGTGGCCAAATATAGTGATCTGGCCGCGGATCTGAGACACGATGGGTGCAAGGGCCATGGCTATTGAGGTAGGTGCAAGAGGGCTCGTGGCTCCATCAGTGTATGATTTATTGAAGCTGTTGGGGGTGAAGGGACAGTCGAGAACAAGGGCACTGAAGAGGCTTAGTGAAACTACGGAAAAGGCATTATGCTGGCTGTGGAACAACCGCAATGGGCTATGGAACTCGGGACAGTAAACTCTATCCCCAACTGCGTTACAGGAAACATCCGGAAAGTGGAACATTTTTCTAAGCCCGCAATACATTGAGTTTTTCGTTGGATTGGTGAAAGGACAATGGCTTACAGGCAACACGCGGCGTATTTTATATGCGGTGTCGGGCGCAAGTAGATTTCAGCTGCTAGCGCGCAGTGGCTTCAAGCCTCGTTGGCTTTGCGCAGGTGGGTCAGTGTTTGTCCCTAGTCGGGATGTGCTGTGGTACAATGATTTGTTTTCAACATAAGGGTTACTTTCACAATTGCCTCCGGCTGGCAGAATTGTGGATTTTAAAGCTGCAACCAAGGTGGAGTGGGTTCATTTTCTACATAAGACAACAGGAGGCGGAGACACTTGGAAGTCATGACCCAGGTGGGCCCGCCACCCTTGGAGTGTGAAGGAGAATAAAGTGCCGAAACACTTTTTCGACGAGGGGACTCTTTCTGATGATCAGATTGCCTCCTGTTGTATCGCTCTACATAGAGTTTCCTATCACATATACGAGGGGCGTTCAGAAAGTAATGCACCACATCGTTTTTCTCAGGAGCTTTTTATTCAAAAAGCATGAAATTTATACACAATATACATGGATATGTCATGTAAACATCGGTATTATTCAACATAATCCCCATCAACTTGTACGGCTTTATGCCAGCGCGAAACAAGTGCATGTATTCCTAGCCCGTACCAGATTTTGTCTTGATCATGTAGCCATTTCTTCGCTGCATGAATCACTCCTTCATCATCTTCAAACCTTGTCCCACGGAGTGCATCTTTAAGTGGAACAATTAGATGAGAATCAGAGGGTGCCAAATCGGGACTATAGGGTGGATGGGGTAGTACAGTCCAACCCAATTTGGTGATTGCTTCCCGTGTTGCCAGACTTGTGTGAGGTCGCGCATTGTCGTGAAGGAGAAGCAGGTCTGCTGGATTCTTGTGCGGCCGAACTCTGCGAAAACGTTGACTGAGTTTTTTCAATATCTTAATGTAAGCTTGCGAATTGATTGTCTCTCCTCTTGAAATAACGTCCACAAGAATCACACCTTCCATGTCCCAAAAGACAGTGATCATGACCTTTCCAGCTGAAGGAATTGTCTTGAATTTCTTTCTTCGTGGTGATTGCGGATGATGCCACTCCATTGACTGTCTTTTTGTCTCAGGTTCAAAATGATGTGCCCAGGTTTTGTCACCTGTAACGATCTTAGCCAAAAAGTTCTCTCCATCAGCATTGAAACGCTCCAACTATTCAGAAGAAATTGCTTTCCTTTGCAATCGGTGGTCATTTGTGAGACTTCGAGGAACCCATCTTGCGCAAACCTTAGAAAATCCGAGAGTTTTTATAACTGCATTTGCACTACCAATGCTGACTGACAGCTGTAAGGAAATTGTTGAGTAGTGATTCGCCTATCAGTAAGAATAATGCCCTCAGCGCATTGCAACATTTCTGCGTTGGTGACTGTGGCAGGACGCCCACAGCGCAGCCGATCAAGCAGCTCCGTATCTCCACTTCCTGATTCTTTGATTCTCTGAATCCAGCGACTGACTGTACTCCTGTCGACTGCAAAACTTCCATACACATCACATAGACGCTTGTGAATATTCACAACAGTTTCCTTCTCTGCAACGAGAAATTCTATCACAATTCGCTGCTTATAACGCAAGTTGCTAACACGCTCCATTTCAACGGTTTATGGCAGCCGTATTATTTGGCCGGTTGCGGTGCAATTTGGAGCACACAATTGGAACATGCCATATTTGAAGTGTGCAAAATTTCATGCTTCTATCTTCATTATTAGCTGAGAAAAACGATGTGGTGCATTACTTTCTGAACGCCCCTCTTATATGTATATATGCGTTGACTTTCAGTAGAACACACAGTGAAGAAACTATCTGATAGCACTACAAGACAGTCGTTGTGTTGGAAACCCCACAATAAGTGAGGCAGACGGAGACCGTTTAAAAACATTCGTAGAAGAGAACTGAAGACATACACGAAAGGCATTAAGAAGACTTGTAAAGACCGTCAGCCGATGGCACAGGTGCTGATATGAATTTGTAAAGGCCAATGCTCCTCTGGGAGCTTAAAAGCAATGAATGGATAAAGGAGAGCTGAGCACTGGGCAGGCAGCATCATCATGTCAAACAACTTGTTACAGAAACGAACATTGTAATGGCGGAAGAAGTGCTTTCATCATCGATCATCATTTTCTTGTGCACTCCATGCTGAGCATGCAGCCACCACTGTAGTCACGTGATCTTGCAGCTGTGATTTATGTGGTAGTTTGTTTGACATGATGAAGTTGCCAGTCCTATACACAACCTCATGTTAGTCGCCTTGTACGACATGCCTGAAGATGCAGTAAGCAAACTCCTTAATTTTAAAAAGAAATTTAAAAAAAAACAACCTGAAATTTAAAGACCATCGTAAATTTGTGCTGACGCACCATTGAAATGGTTTGACCAGATCGCTAATATGGAATTTTTGAAATGAGCCAGACAAATGACAGCAGAAAAAACGTGCAGAGAAGACGCTGGCACTGGATAAGATACGCACATTTAGGAAACCAGCAGATAGCAATACACGGCAGTCCTTATTCTGGAACCCCCTAGGTATAAGAAATAGCCCAAAGGTAGTCCTACAGCTGATAACTGCCGTAGGGGAGAGAGGTGTTAGAGACTTCTATATACTAGGTCCAGCTTCGAAAGGTGGGACTGCAGTTCCCTACTTGGCTGCCTTTGCCTTCCCTAACTCAGAGCAGCGTCGGGTTCCCCGTTTACAGCTGGGGAAACTGGACCGTGACGCCACCATGTTTCGAAACCGGTACCTTTGCAGCGCGATGTCTGCGTTCTAACCAATCTGCCAATGAGAAGTAGAGAGAGACCTAAACAAACACTGAGAAGGGAATTGGAGACAAACATTGACATTTTAAAACAGACATGGAAACACCTTCATTGGATGGCACGTGACAGGACATGACAGCACAGGACATGACATGACAGGACATGACATGACATGACAGGACAGGACATGACATGACAGGAAGGACAGGACATGACCGGAAAGGACAGGACATGACAGGACAGGACATGACATGACAGGCCATGACAGGACAGGACAGGACATGACAGGACAGGACAGGACATGACATGACATGACAGGACATGACAGGACATGACAGGACATGACAAGACAGGACATGACAAGACAGGATAGGACATGTCAGGACAGGACATGACATGACAGGACATGACAGGACATGACAGGACATGACAGGACATGACATGACAGGACAGGACATGACATGACATGATAGGGCAGGGCATGACAGGACAGGACATGACAGGACATGACAGGACAGGACAGGACAGGACAGGATAGGGTGGCGTGAATTTAATGAAGTGTTATGCCCCACCACAGGGAGCTGATGTGACAGGATAGGTCAAAATGTAGTCCCATAGCAGATACTGTCGTAGGGGAGTGAAGTGTTAGAGACTTCACTATACTTCTTCTTCTTCTTCCTCGTTCGCCCTGAAAAGGACGGTGGTTGCGTTGTGTCTGTTTACGCCTAAGCTGTGATATCTGCACCTTTCGGTCGACACATCCGACTTCAGCACTGCATTTTTTAGGGACCGGGTTTGCCTTCCCATTGCGATCCGCACTCGCTCAGCCAGACTGCACTGCTGCAGACTGTTTCCAGGACCACCACGTGGAGGTGGAGTGCGGTCTTGACCAGCTCTGGTTCGCTGGTCCTGATGCAAGCAGTACAGCTATGGGTCGCTGACTGCATTCACTATTGTTGCATCTTGGGGTCCCAGACTTCACTATACTAGGTCAAGCATCAAGAAGTGGGGTGACCAGTTCCCCTCCTCGATGCCATTTCTTTCTCTAACTTAAGAGCAAAGCCAAGTACCCATTTACAGCTGGGTAGATTGGCGCGTGATGATACAGTTAAACAAACCCGGCCCTTTAGCTTAGATGGTAAAAAAAAAAATAGCTCTTTCTATTTTTTCCTCTCATTTTCTTAAATTTTCTTTCGAACTGTTTACGTTTATGAATTTTCCCTATACTCTTTTTCCCTCTTCAGCAACATTACATTCATAAAATATCTTATGAAAATTGTCTCACGTTACCTGTACAACGCATCTTCATACTAAGTGCTCTACACCTTAGCGATCATTAGCCGCACAACTGTTTGAAAATATAAATCGTCACACCAAAATATTTGTTTCTTCAACAGGTAATACGTTTACATTTCCAAGAAAACTATTTATCAATACCAGCAATAAAACATGCATTACCGGATAAAACATGTATTTCTGGCTGCAAATGTGAACATCGAGAATACATACTGTTAATGGCCCATGAACTGTAGTTATATATATATATCAGCTGGCACAAAAGTCTGGAATCAGAAAATGTGTCTCTGATAAATTTCTCTCTTTTAACTTAAATAACAATTTTGTTTTTTTAAAGATGAGTGACTCTTCTCATGATTGTACGCAAGAAAGGGATATTTAAATAAATTGCATTGCTTATTTTATATATATATATATATATATATATATATATATATATATATATATATATATATATATATATATATATATATATATATATATATATATATATATATATATATATATATATATATTTGCTAGGAAACTCTATGCAGAGCGATACAACAGGAGGCAATCTGATCATCAGAACCAGTCCCCCCGTCGAACAAGTGTTTCGGCCCTCAATACTCCTTTACACTCTAAGGGGGGCGGGCCCACTTGGGTCTTGACTCTCAAGTGTCTCAGCCTCCTGTTGTCTTGTTTCGAAAATGAACCCATTTCACTTTGGTAGCAACTTTAAAATTCACAACTCCGCCAGCCGAGGATGCAGTTGTGAAAATAACGAAGAGAAGACAAATTATTCCGTTCGTTCCGCTGCACACCACGACTAGGGACACACCTGCGCGAAGCCGACGAGGCTAGCCACTGCGCGCTAGCAACTGAAATTCTGTGCCAAACACCTCTTATAATAAATGCCGCATGTTGCCCGTCAGTCACAGCCCTTTCACCAGTACATCAAAAGACTCAACGTATTGTGGACTTATAAAAATTCCTGATGTTTTCTGTACCACAGAGTTTACTGTCTGGAGTTCCATAGCCCATTGCGGTTGTTCCACAGCCAGCATGTTGCCTTTTCCGCAGTTTCACTAAGCCTCTTCAGTGCCCTTGTTCTCGACTGTCCCCTAAGCTCCAACAGTTTCAATAAATCATACACTGATGCAGCCGCGAGCCCTATTGCATACACCTCAACAGCCATGACCCTTGCAGTAAACCCATCGTGTCCCAGATCCGCGGCCAGATAACTATACTTGGCCGCTTCGAACAAATGTTGCTCTTCCAATCTGGATTCAAATGGCATGGTCAGTTCAATAAATATAACCTGGTGCGATGATAAAGAATGCAGCACTATATCCGGCCGTCTTCGAGATTTCGTGATACTCACTGGATATGCCCCTCGTCCAGGTAGGTCTACCGCCATCTCCCAGTCATTTGCACAGTCAAGGAGAGATGGTACACTGCTATCTGATTTACTCGGTTTTGTGTGTGCTGCCTTTCCTGCTCTCAGAAAGTATGTGTTTGCGGTGTTCGACCTGACATTGCTATTCGCCTTCATCCTTGCCAGATCTGTTGTCGCAGCCAGCTCATTTAGCACTTTGTTGTGGCGCCATGTGTATCGCCCTTGCCCTAATGACGCCTTGCAAGCTCAGAGCACGTGTTCAAGTGTTTGCCTCCTATGGCACAGGGGGACACTGCTCATCATCCGACTTTCCCCATCTCACAAGGTTTGTAGCCGATGGCAGGAGATCATACATTGATCTAACAACGAAGCTGAGCCTAAGAGGTGCCATATGCCATATATCATTTGTCGTAGATTTTTTGATAGGTTATTAAGATATATTCCGGTCCCGTCTGAATAGAACTGACCAAGGTGGTACTCATTGAGAGATAAGGTAAAGAAATAGATTTCACGAGTGAAATGGTGAAAGGTAAAGTCTGTCCCTGGATTGAGAAGATACTCTAGTCCAGCCTATCGATTACGACTGAAATTTGTTTATCTGACAGTTTCCTTTCTATATATATATATATATATATATATATATATATATATATATATATATATATATATATATATATATATATATATATATGTATATATATATATATACATATATCTACCACTCACATTCACACACACAGATAAGTGACGACAATTAGACGCACAAACGTGAAACTATAGTATGGAGTAGAGATATTGGGCCGAGATGACCAACACAGGTAATTAAGTTTTTATGTTAAGTTTATTTACCATAAGAAAACTTCACTACATCTAGTATCAGTTATCAGATATAAAAATCATAGATTACAGAATTAATAAAGGAATAGACACATAAGTGCAATCTCCCCTGTTGAGACAAGATCCCACAAGAAGAAGTTAATTAACCCCCAAAAGGTCAAAATATTAGCACTATGGTTTAGAATTTGACTGTACTGTAAAGAACAGAGCTTCAAATTAATCTATTCTGAAATGAACAGCATTAGTAAACCTAAGAAGAAAAAACAAAGTGAGTACATTGATTATACAATGGAAGAATTATTCATTACTGCTTTCTCTCGCTCTGACAAGCGTGTGGCCACATTTTCACTCTCGCTTACCTACTTGCTGATTTACAACGTCTGGAACCTAACTCCTTGGTATACACACTACAAATTCAGTGTTGGGTTTTTGCAAAACAAGCCCCAGTTCCTCAAAAGACTGATTAATCCTCTTATTTGGGGAACGCTTGCTTTGTTACTTGTAAATTGAATCTATTTATGTCACATCAATTATTCCAGGAAGGAAAATACTTAAGAGATCTAAATGGTTCACAGTGTACAGTAGTTGTAACTCCGAATAGTTAAATAGAATGTCAGGTAGATAAATCTGTCTGGATAACTTCTCGCCACAACAAAAGTGGACGGTAATCGGGAAATGTTAATTGTTGATAACTTCGCCACAGTGGGCTGAATGTATATGAAAATGGAAAAAGAAATCTGGATAGCTATAGGTCCAGTTACAATTATTCTTATAGGCTTATGTTGGTACTCTCTCTCTCTCTCTCTCTCTCTCTCTCTCTCTCTCTCTCTCTCTCTCTCTCTCTCTCTCTCTCTGGGTATAACAAGAGGGCCGAACAGGTCAACCTTGAAGACCCGCTCTTAGCATAAGAATGTTTGTTTTGCGTCTATTGGACATAGACTTAGACCCATTTTCTAAGATTTAGATGCAGGTCGCTGGTAAGTTTTGGGTTGTGACCCGTACTAGATTTATAGGAAGAAAATACAAACAATGTTACCACAATCTCAATTCAATCCTAACCCGCGTAAAAGTATAATTTATTTCACACTCGGTTATTTAACTTTGAATAGAAACTACAAGGGTATAGCTTATTGTAAAGTGTGACTGTAAAGTGTGGTGTAAAGTGTGTTCTCTTTCTTCGGTAAAGCTCCACTATCAATCACTGTAGCACGTTGTTTGTGGTGCCACTACGGTATATGTCCATTGTAGTGTACCGAGTTGTTGAGATCAGGCATGCTCCAGTCTACCCAGCTGTAAATGGGTAACTCACCCTAGTCCTGAGTTAGGGAAGGCAAAGGCAGCTGTAAGCAGTAGTTTCCCTCTAAGGCTCCAGGGGGAGCAGGCCCTAAACTTGGTCAATTCAACCGACGCAGGATGGTGTATATATGGAGTGGAAGTGTAGAGTGTGATTAACGCGAATGGTGGACTGTTCGTGTTCTGACCAATCTAAGCACTCATTCACTTGTGTCTACAAGGCACCAATGCAGACTGCTGGAATCTTTTTTTACACAGTTTATTTAGACGCACACACTGGGACATAACGAGTAAATCATGGGTATATGTTGACACATCAATTTGCAGGCATACATAGTAGATCCCATGTCATGACACATTCATATATCATGGGTAGTACATCAATAGCTTCCAATGTTATCATACATTATGGCCGCATCCCCTATCTGACTAAACGCGTCAGTGAAGGCGGATCGGTAAGTAACTAAAGTAGCTTTATGTTCACAGTTTATATCATATTATGAAACCACGATAAGGGGTTTCTATCAAAATTGAGATCTCCTTGCCACTGTCCGAATAGTAAGATACATGCCCCGTTCTCTGGACAGTGATTCAAAAAATATGATGACAGGAATGTAACATGGCCGCCTTCCTGAGTTGTCGCTCACTCACTCATAGGAGGGTATATATAAGCCAAAGTTAATTTGAAATGCATATGAATAATTTCCTAAAGTTTCTCCATACAGTTCTACAGTAATCCAGTTACTTCACGTAGACATAACTGCTGTATGGAAGCCCGTCATCTTCGTCGATACAAACATGACCCTAGCGTTGCGAAGCATAATATTCCAGCTAGGTCTAACCGACATGAGATCATCAAAAATAGGGTCTGGCATTACCTGGAGTCCGAATCATACATGATACCGTACATTAGGAGAGTCTCTGACACAAACTCTAGTAGAGACACAATCTCCTACAGAAGAAAAACCACTTCATAAATCATTTTTACTTAAGAATGTACCAGCCCTTGAAAATGCGTAACCCGCCATTGTAAACGGTACATCGGAACTCATCACGACTTGTCAAGACAACTCCTACTTCCGCTAGAGCGGCATAACAAGAATATAGTCCTGCCTACCCATCCAAAATATACAATATAGGACTGATTCTACTTGTACTAATAATATGTAATACATATGAATTCAGGCCATAAACATAATAAGCAAATTAATCTATTTTCTGGCCCGAACAAATAAGTACGGACATGAGTGCAATATCCATGCGCCGAATCAATATCAAGAACGATTACTCCTATAATCAAAAGTGTAAATCAATCATGAATTATCTAGCTTTACCATAGACAGCATTTTCATACCCAAATGAATGAATGTCTATATCTTTTCCATATTAAATAGCCATATCGATTTTTGTAATATGTGCGTCAAAATATGCACGCAACAGATTACCACACCCCTCGGGAAAAAAAAAGGTACATTTTTTTTTTTTTGAAATACATCTAGGAGCAACATACAATAGGCTCACAACGCACCAATAACAATGCGCAGATGATAAGCATAAGTTTTATGACCTTAGAGAAAATACTTCTCTAAGTATAAATATTTCCAGAGAGGTGTCACCAACGCATACTACAATATTAGCAATGACACAATTTCTACATTAGTTTATACATAAATTTCATCTAAGATATCTTAACATCATGATCATCAAAGACGAAAAAACATTGAAAGATCAGCGGTGAATAAACATCAATGAACTGCTAAGTAGTGTTACAATCAATATATGATATATTACATATGTGTACACATTTCAACATAGGAACAACTGTATCAAAGTTGTATAACAGTTATGAATCATGTGGGCATCTAGACAAAATATCTGCCATCACATTTTCTGACCCACGGATAGCTCGCACCGAAAAATGAAATGGCTGCAGAGCAATCGCGTATCGCGTTGATCTCGCGCTCTTCAGATTTTTACTCTGAATAGCCGTAAGAGCTTTCTGGTCAGTTTCCACGATGAAATGCGCGCCAAGAAGAAATCTTTGCAGTTTAAGGATTGACCAAACCATAGCCAATAATTCACGGTCTAGGACCGAGTAATTCTTCTCTGCGGCATTTAATTTCCGAGAAATATACATCACAGGATGCAGAGTTCCAGAGTACTCTTGCATTTGTGCTGCTCCAATCCCGGTGGATGAAGCGTCACTACGAAGAATAAATGTCTTATCCTTAGAAGGCAATACTAGGATAGGTGAAGTAGAAAACATAGTATTAACCTTATCCAAAGAGGATTGACATTCTTGAGTCCAATGGACTACATTAGGAGACCCTTTCTTTAGCAAGGAAGAAAGAGGTGACATAATGGAGGACAGATTCGGAATGAATCGTATATAAAATTGTATTAGACCTAAGAGACTTCGCACTTGCTTTTTAGTCTTAGGAATAGAAATGTTAAGTATCTTACTTGTATTATGGTCTTCTGTTTTTAGGAACCCATGACCAACACGGTGTCCTAAGAAAGATATTTCGCTAAAACCAATACATGCTTTCGATGGTTTCGCTGTCAGGTTATGCTCGCGTAAGATAGACAATAGTTCATTTATCCCATTATAGTGATCGTTCCAAGTATCACTGAAAAAACAGATGTCATCAAGATACGCAATGACATCTGAGCGATGAGATAGTATTCGACGCATCATGCGTACGAATGTTGCAGGGGCGTTCATAAGACCGAAAGGCATGAAATTCCATTGGAATAGACCCCTAGGCGTCGAAAAAGCAGTAAACGGTTTGGCGTGTTCGGATAATGGAACTTGCCAATATCCCTTAGACAAATCGAGTTTAGTAAAGAAATGAGAATTCGATAGTCTCGTAAGTAGCTCTTCTAGTAAAGGCATAGGTTCAGCATCAAATTTAGTCACTTGGTTCAATTTGCGATAATCCACGCAAAGACGTATGTTATTGTCTTTTTTCCGTACAATAACCATCGGCGAAGAATATGCTGATGTGGATGGTTCAATAATTTTTAACTCTATCATCTCATCCAACTCTTTCTCTACCTGTGCTTGAAAATGTATCGGGATAGGATACGGTCTGACTCTTATAGGACTATGGAAATCCCAGACGAGAAAATATTAACCAAAGAGCATCTGCGACATCAGCAGTAGTTATGCTCTTTAGAGGAACAGCCTCCGGCCAACGTGTGCACATATCAACACACGTCAAAATAAATTGGTGTCCTCTAGCAGACTTTATCTTAAATGGACCAATGATGTCTATCGCCATTTTTTGAAATGGTCGAATGGGAATGTCTGCAGCCTGAATAGGTGCATCATGGCGTGGACCTCTGGATTTAATCTCTTGACATACTTTACAAGATCGACAATAGATTCGTATGTCCTTATTCACAGCAGGCCAAAAGAAAGATTCAAGAACTCTAGTTTTAGTACGGGAAAAACCCATATGTCCAGCACACTGCGAATCATGAGCGTGCTGTAAGATTTTAACTCTCATATTTTTAGGCACAAGGATTTGAGAATGAATGGACTTAGCGGAGTCTTGTACCATATGTACAAGTACGCCATTCTTCATCGTAATCCAAGATTTACGATTTGTATCCTTATTCGGATCACCTTTTGTTGCCAGAGTAAAGAATTTCTTTAGAGTAGGATCATCTTCCTGCTGTTTTATAAAGGAATCATGGGAAATCTCCAAGGGATCATCTTGGATCTGCGCATCATTATCTTCAGAATGTGAAGATTGCGGCATATTAAGAGCTTGAGCCCTAGTGATTACTGCATTAGCAGATTGCATATTAACATTTTCCCAATTAGAAATTTGCTGTGGAGTGCATTCTTTCACTCCATGAATGCGACCGATGATAAGATCAGCGATCGGATTCGGCAAGAGACATGCTTGCACCTCTCCTGTAAAGAAAGGCGTAGCAATATTGATAATGGCAGTGGAGTACTTCTCCAATGTGCCACCAAATGTTACACATTTGACTACATTGCCTGTAGCTCGAGAAGGATTTACGAGTGATTGCCTCACTCCGATGGTAGTGCACCCCGAATCGAAAAGAATTGATACTGGAGTACCATCTATTAGGCCTCTATTGAAGACAAGAGCACCCCTTCCATTATGCGCGATTGACGCAGGGAGAGCGGGAAGCGGGTGACCGCAGCTTAAAGTAGAAACTGTGGTTGGATCGAATAATGTTTTGCATTGCGAACACTGAGATGCTCTAGCAAAATCGAAAGCGGAATTTGCTACACTATTGGAGTCTTTTTTATCATTATTCTGATTACCGGCGTCGTGGAACTCCTGTTGTGCAGAGTTAGCCTGGTAATAAGATTTACCATGTCTTTTGTGTTGTGATCTACCTCGGTTATAATTGTCTCTATAATTATTATTTCCTCTGTTATAACCCCTATTTGGGTTTGAATCATAATATTCATGATCATAATCATCACGCTCATTATACTGAGCATCCCTGTAATATTGGTTTTTTTGTCTCCATGAAGCACTTGGATAGTTCCTATAGCTACTCCCTTTTCGAGAATTTCTAAAATTATGGGTACCCCTCGCGTGTCGAGGACTATCAGCCCGATTCCAGTTCTTTGAAGAAGAACCCTGATTTGAGTGGTTATCTTGGTTTTGATACTTATTCCAATTAACCTTTTTATCAAATTTATTTTTAGCTCCTTGGAATTTGTGTGAGTAATTCTGATTATATTCTGTTGCCGAAGCAACTGGCATACTCTCTTTAATGTTAGAGTTACTAAGAATCATGTCGGGGTGTGCCGTGGCATACTGGTCACAATATTCTTCCATTTGCTTTAATGTACTAGGTTTACGCTCATGTAAGAACTCTAGGAATGATTTATTTACCGAAGACATGACCTTGTCTCTTAGCAATAAATCCGTAAGACCATCAAATGTTTTCTCTATTTTGGATAATTCAATCCATCGTGAAAGTGTAATTCGTGCTTTTGAGATGAATTCTGAGAATTCTACACCTACCTCAGGTCTCATTGTTTTAAACAAAAGACGATAACCTTCCTCAGGCAGCTGATATTTCTTTATCAGAGCTGCCCTAATAGCATCATAATTATCCTTGTCGGCCTCTTCAACGAAATATAACTTACTCAGAGACTCCCCTTTTAGATTTTCAGACAACTGATTCACATACTGTGATTTGTCAACATTATGAGCTCGACAAGCACGTTCAAATCTAGAAAGCCAAAATGTTATGTCATCACTGGCAGGGTTGAACGCTGGTACCTTGACCTTGTACACAAAGGGTTTACCATTACCACTAGATGCCTGATTAACATTACTCATACTCATTACTCATTTTAATTTCTCTAACTCAAATTCATGTTCTCTTATTGCTTTTCTCTCTTCAGCTTCTCTATCTAATCTTTTCTGTTCTGCAGCCGCTTCTAATTTTTTCTGTTCTGCAGCAGCTTCTAATTTTTTCTGTTCTGCAGCAGCTTCTAATTTCTTCTGTTCTGCAGCAATTTCTAATTTTTTCTGTTCTGCAGCAACTTCTAATTTTTTCTGTTCAGCTGTAGCAGCAGCTTCTAGTTTCTTCTGTTCTGCATCAAATCTCCTTTCCTCCACTTGCATCTGCAATTTCTTTAGTTCAGCAGCAGTATCAGCTTCTTTTTCTAATCTTTTTTCTTCAGCCAGAGCTTTTCTCTCTTCAGCAGCAGCAGCAGCTTTTCTGTCTTCAGCAGCAGCTTCTAATTTTTTTTCTTCTATTTGAAGTTTTCTCTCCTCAGCCGCAGCTTTTCTTTCCTCAGCTTGCATCTGCAATCTGAAATTCTCAGCATCTATCTTCTTTTGTTCAACTTCTGCTTTCAGTACTTCTGACTTTAATGCAATAGCAAATTGAGCAGTTACCCATTCTTCTAACTCTTTCCCAGTCTTATCAAGAGATTTTCCTTGTGCAATAAAGTAATCTAATGTAGACATCTTGTCTTCTTAAATCAGAAACCTGAAAAAGTAAATAAATTACCTTATTTCACTTTAATGGGAGACAAGTCTATACCATAGACTTAGTCTTAGTGATAAACTTGTATGGTTATTTTGTTTATAATATAACCAATGATAACTTGAGTACCTGTGGAAAACAATAACTGTATATCTCAAATACTGTGGGAGACAAGCCTTACAAAGGTCTTGTATACCTTAATGTAATCAATGATCACTTGAGTACCTGTGGAAAATAATATTTCCTATACCAATCACTTTGGGAGACAAGCCTTACAAAGGTCTTGTACCCTTTGTTTTATAACAATAATAATCATAAAGTACTGATCTGTACTATAATATAAGTGTATTCAACTATACCTCCTATGTCATATGTCAACTAAAGACATTACAAAGGACAAACAAGAAAAGACAATCTGAAAACATTTGCAGAGATCAAATTAAATTAAATAGGAGAAATGAAAAAAATGATCACAGAATCTGTGATGATAACTGCAATAAGATAACAAGACAAATAACGCCACAGTGTATAAACATAAGGGTGTAAAGAACTGAAATGAAAGGAAAGATGAGACCTACAATTATACAAACAAATCAAACAAAAATAAAGAACAGAAAAATATTACAAATACAAATATGAACACAGTCATCACAGCTAACAAATATTTGCAAACAATGTTGCATGCAAATTTCAATTAAGAAATTGCTCCCTATAGAACGCCAGAACAAGACCAATATCACTTGGTATTTCCTGTTCTAGTCACCTCCCATCCAGGCCCGCAAACACATAACAATCACACATATAAACAAATAATATATAAACATAAATACATATAAATCATAAATGTGTACATTATATAATGAAATGTGTTGCATTTGCAATGTATTGTACTGTATGCTCAGTTTTAACAAATTAGACTACCACTTTATTGAGTAATAGATTTGCTTTCTAACTGTTACACTGTCCAATTTTTTTGAGCACATTAGAAGATCCAACGATGAAATTTGCACTTTATGTTCAACATTGCTCTTCTATTTCAGCAGGATAAACAATCACTAGTTTAGAACACTGACTGTACTGTGCCAAATGTCAACAAGTGCTGACCCAGATATTGCTACACTTGTCAGAACAGGTCAAGCTGACATTGATTGTATAGCTGTCCTACTGGTGTTGATGTGGTCAAACAAATGTTCTTGCAACTGTAAAATGTGATTCTCAACACAACAAGACTGCGTAGGCTGGACCCAGGAATCTGGCCCACCACTGTAAAGTGTGACTGTAAAGTGTGGTGTAAAGTGTGTTCTCTTTCTTCGGTAAAGCTCCACTATCAATCACTGTAGCATGTTGTTTGTGGTGCCACTACGGTATATGTCCATTGTAGTGTACCGAGTTGTTGAGATCAGGCATGCTCCAGTCTACCCAGCTGTAAATGGGTAACTCACCCTAGTCCTGAGTTAGGGAAGGCAAAGGCAGCTGTAAGCAGTAGTTTCCCTCTAAGGCTCCAGGGGGAGCAGGCCCTAAACTTGGTCAATTCAACCGACGCAGGATGGTGTATATATGGAGTGGAAGTGTAGAGTGTGATTAACGCGAATGGTGGACTGTTCGTGTTCTGACCAATCTAAGCACTCATTCACTTGTGTCTACAAGGCACCAATGCAGACTGCTGGAATCTTTTTTTACACAGTTTATTTAGACGCACACACTGGGACATAACGAGTAAATCATGGGTATATGTTGACACATCAATTTGCAGGCATACATAGTAGATCCCATGTCATGACACATTCATATATCATGGGTAGTACATCAATAGCTTCCAATGTTATCATACATTATGGCCGCATCCCCTATCTGACTAAACGCGTCAGTGAAGGCGGATCGGTAAGTAACTAAAGTTGCTTTATGTTCACAGTTTATATCATATTATGAAACCACGATAAGGGGTTTCTATCAAAATTGAGATCTCCTTGCCACTGTCCGAATAGTAAGATACATGCCCCGTTCTCTGGACAGTGATTCAAAAATATGATGACAGGAATGTAACATGGCCGCCTTCCTGAGTTGTCGCTCACTCACTCATAGGAGGGTATATATAAGCCAAAGTTAATTTGAAATGCATATGAATAATTTCCTAAAGTTTCTCCATACAGTTCTACAGTAATCCAGTTACTTCACGTAGACATAACTGCTGTATGGAAGCCCGTCATCTTCGTCGATACAAACATGACCCTAGCGTTGCGAAGCATAATATTCCAGCTAGGTCTAACCGACATGAGATCATCAAAAATAGGGTCTGGCATTACCTGGAGTCCGAATCATACATGATACCGTACATTAGGAGAGTCTCTAACACAAACTCTAGTAGAGACACAATCTCCTACAGAAGAAAAACCACTTCATAAATCATTTTTACTTAAGAATGTACCAGCCCTTGAAAATGCGTAACCCGCCATTGTAAACGGTACATCGGAACTCATCACGACTTGTCAAGACAACTCCTACTTCCGCTAGAGCGGCATAACAAGAATATAGTCCTGCCTACCCATCCAAAATATACAATATAGGACTGATTCTACTTGTACTAATAATATGTAATACATATGAATTCAGGCCATAAACATAATAAGCAAATTAATCTATTTTCTGGCCCGAACAAATAAGTACGGACATGAGTGCAATATCCATGCGCCGAATCAATATCAAGAACGATTACTCCTATAATCAAAAGTGTAAATCAATCATGAATTATCTAGCTTTACCATAGACAGCATTCTCATACCCAAATGAATGAATGTCTATATCTTTTCCATATTAAATAGCCATATCGATTTTTGTAATATGTGCGTCAAAATATGCACGCAACACTTATCTTATCGTTTTTATTAACCCGTGAAATAAATTCTAGTCATTTACAAGTTTACACATATTGGATTTGAGATAAATATATTTTTCGTCTGTCTATCTCTAGTGCATTTATTAGTCGATTAAATTATCTCTTTTTCTGGGTGATAGCGAGTAATTAAATTAACGTTACTGCCGGAAAATGTAGCTATAACTTATTTTAATTCGCTAGTCAATTAACACAAAAATCCTAGTGAAATATAATGACGACTTAACAATTAAATCACTCAAAATGCTAGTATAATATTTACCGCAACACTGAAAATGACTATCTCCAATAAAAAAAACATCGAAGCTAGATGTTCTGAACAATTCTGTGGGAACTAGATAACTGAGTTTGAAGGATGCGGTATATATATTAAATAGTTAGAACTTCGCTATCTCTTGCGAGATTTAACGCCTTCGCCCAGATTTTGGGAAAATCTGCGGTCGATCAGTGAATCAAAGCTTTATTTCACGCCTTTTGCCGACCGCAGAATCTTCGCTAGCGAACGGACTTGCTTTTGATCTGGCGTCTCTCACTGTCGCTAATTAAGTTCCGAGCAAACGGATTTGGGGGGGGTGTAACTGTGGTTATCTCCCCTTTCCTCAGATTAATTCCCCCTGAGAAAGTGCCCTCATGAATTATCGCTCTTGGTTCTACAAATGTACGACCCGTCTCCTCTCTCTCTCTACACGTGAAACAGTCTGGCCTGTCACTATTACAACGGTTGCCCAATCGTTCGCGTTATAATACAGTTAACGGCTCTGGACTAGCTCATAGGTCTGTTTGTAAACATTCCTAGTGTCTATAAGACATAGAGAAACCAAAATAGGCGTGGCTAAAATATGAGTTCGACAGACATCAAAGCGCATGCCTTCTGCGCTAACAAACCGTGAATATTAATAAGCAAGCCAAGGTGGAAAACAGGTGGAAGCAAAAACGTGTGGATTCATGTAATATATTTACATAACTCTGTCACATCATTCCATGTCAAGGCCCTTTGCAGGGCTCCTTACCATGTAGTCCATTGGTCTTGTTGGGCCTGCTGCACTGCTTTTTGCAACCTCTTATCATTCTCAGCTCCTCGTACCTCCTGAACTACCATGTCTCTACGCCCCCTGCTTGATGCCTTGACACACCAGCGGATGTCTCCATGACCAAATCTCCGTCTATTTGTTTGTGTGTATCCGATTACCTCCCTCAGTTTGAGCGACTCTTGGGCAGCATCAACAGCTTCTTCCACTCTCCACTTCTTTCCCGTTTTCAGTGTGTGCTGAGTGGACTTAACCACGTCATCTGCCGACTCGCGTAGCATCATTGCAAGCCTTGCCTTTCCAACTTTGTACTCTTCAACAACTAACTTGAAAGGAAGCAGAAGTTTTGACTTTTTGCAGTACAGTGCTACATCTGACAGACCTGGTGGTACCACTAGCCATTTCCTCATGAACTTGTTGACCTCCTGCTCTATAGCTTCCACTGTACTTGTGCTTATTTCATATATAAGCAGTGGCCACAGAGGTATCAACAAGAACTGGAGGCACCACAGTTTGAATTTTCCTAGGAGTCTGCTTTGGTCTGTGATCTTTAGCCCTCTGCCTGCCATTTTTATTGTCTGTTGCACTGCCTTCGAGTCTTTTAATGAGGCATCGTACACCCTGCCAAGACTTTTAACAGGTTCCTCAATGACAGTTGGGATTCTTTGGTTGGCAACCATGAATATGACCGCAACTATCTTCTCTTTCCTGACTGATAGGCTTCTCGACTTCTTGGGTTTGAAGCTCATTCTGCACCAGCTGACTAGTTCATCCAGGCGTGCTAACATCCTCTGGGCCTGATGTTCATCTGGTGTCAGAATTATTGTGTCATCCATGAATGCTTTGAGCGGTGGCATGTGACACATTCCACAGAGCTTTGGACCTTTAGCCATTCCTTCAGCCGCATTGAGGATTAGCTGCATAGCCATCACGAATAGTATTGGTATTGTTTATGTGTGTGTGTGTGTATATATATATATATATATATATATATATATATATATATATATATATATATATATATATATATATATATTGTTAAGATCACGTACCGCTTTGATGTCTGCTTTCAACAACCGTTAGAGTCATGTTAAAATGTCCACCAATAGCGGTTAAGTTCTTCCCAATTTTGTTTATATCACTGATGAAAGTACAGTGATAAGACGCGAATGCCAAAACGTGAGTGTGTAGCAACACTTAATCGTCCCTGT
Organism: Oreohelix idahoensis; assembly: GCA_024509875.1. Classification (NCBI taxonomy): domain Eukaryota; kingdom Metazoa; phylum Mollusca; class Gastropoda; order Stylommatophora; family Oreohelicidae; genus Oreohelix; species Oreohelix idahoensis. The sequence goes on from JAMPIV010011944.1 coordinate 66,842, forward strand.
TTTTCTCACTGGTTCAAAAGGGAAGAACAACCTGCAACAGCCAACCTCTACTTTAACGGACCATAAAAGCTGAGGTGTTTTTTTTTTAACTCAAACAGAGGTTTATTTTCCAATGATGATTAAATGGTAAAATGTGGTTCTACGTCCGGTCATCAGGTCATCGAATTTGTTCATAATACATGCAATATATAGTCAACTACTATTTCAATGCTGGATTTCTGTGGTCCAGAATAACTTCAAACACTGCGGTGACAATGGAAGATTTTGACTCCGGTTTTTACGGTGTATTACTTCCACGTCCACGTAAGGTTGAATATTATACTTCATTCCTTAATACCAGTCCTAGCATAGGCTTCCTTCCGAAGCTATAATATACAACCGGACTGTACAATAATGTGTCTGACCATTGACAAGGCGATGGTCCTCCATTTTTAAGTTATTTACCAATCTACGTCATCACTAAGGACCCACCAAAAAGCAAACGTCATAAACCAATCTACAAATCGAGTGGTTAATACATTAAGACCTTGGCCTCTATGTTCAATAATAGTGCACAAAAGTGTGCTTATTAAAAATCTTACAATATCTCTCAGTTAAGTTCAGCGCCCTTTTTTGCGCAAATAACATTGTGACAATAAGCATATTGCAACAATTACCCTCTACCACCTGTAAAAAAAAAAAAAAAAACGCAGTTTCTTTTTTTTCTTCAAAAATCTATTGGTAATAATAATAAAAATACCAGCATAATACTATCCTAAGTCTCAATACGTCTAAGTCAGTTAATTGTCTCATAAAATTATCAGTCAGTCGTCGATGAGATGAAACGGTGATAAACAAGTCATGTGAATAAAATCCACGTAGGAAGAAATAATCATAATAACAAAAATTACGGAAAAAAAAAAACAACACCGCCCTCTATTACCTCTAAACTAATCAATAATACTAGACCCAAAACTCACCTAATATAATTACATCTAATAGGATTATCTACCCATAGGATAAAGATTACAATAATATGTACCTCACCAATGAAGAGTCAGTCCCATATATGTTTATTCATGATATAAACCCAAACGATTGCAAGTATAAGCATAAATTGGTCCTCAAATTACCTATTTCAATGCCCCTAGGAACCTCTAGATAATATACACGCAAAAAATTTTTTTTTTTTTTTTGCTTTTGAATATCATTGCAGTACAGTATTATATACACTATATGTGCACGTTACCCCCTAAACATTAAAGTGTGTTCTGGGTAAAACCAATTAAATTCAATGTCCCAATTACATCAACACTACTGTTGACCATGCATTAACTGTCATTAAAAACTTGTGTACTGTCTTCCTGAGGGCACCTCGACAGTACGTCTGCCACCACATTGTCAGACCCCCGAATTGCTTGAATCGTATAATTATACGGCTGCATCAGAATCGAATAACGGGCTGCTCGGGCGCATTTGTGGTTTTTTGTCTTTAAATACGCCAAAGCCTTCTGATCTGACTGTATTACGAAACATACACCCAACAAATACTTCTCTAATTTGGTTACTGCCCATACCACGGCGAGAAGTTCTTTTTCCAACACCGAATAATTCATTTCCGCCTTGTTTAATTTTCTCGAAATGTACGTGATCGGATGCAGATGTCCATCAAATTGTTGAAGCAACACAGCACCAACGCCTTTGGACGAAGCGTCTGTTCGAAGAGTATAAAGATTATTAAGCCTGGGTAGTTTTAAAATCGGTGGGGATGAAAACAAATCTTTAATTTTAAGAAAAGCAGCATTGCATTCTGGAGTCCACCTAATTACATTAGGAGCCCCTTTCCTAAGTAGAGTGGACAGATCTGATGTAATTGAAGATAAATTAGGAATAAATTTACCATAATATTGCACTAGTCCTAACACACTACGGACTTGTTTTTTTGTTCTAGGAATGGAAAGATTTAGAATCTTGGAAACATTCTGCTCCAAAGGTTGAAGATTCCCATGACCAATCCTATGACCTAGAAACGTAATCTCAGAGAATCCAATAAACACCTTAGATAACCCAGCAGATCTAAGAGTAGATAAAAGTGAATGTAGACCAACAAAGTGTTCATCCCACGTATTGCTAAATAGACAAATATCATCTATATAAGTAATAACATCTTGCCTATGAGAGAACAGCATTCTCATCATTCTAGTGAAGGACGCAGGTGCGTTCATTAGTCCGAAACACATGACATTGAAATGGAACAACCCCCGAGGAGTAGAAAAAGCTGTGAACTGTTTACATCTATCCGCCAACGGAACTTGCCAATAACCCTTGGCTAAATCAAATTTACTAAAGTATATTGCCTTTGACAATTTTGGTAAGAAATCCTCCAATAATGGTAATGGTTCGGCATCAAATTTTGTTACTTTATTTAATTTTCTGAAATCAATGCAGAGTCGTATCTCATTATCTTTTTTTTCGAATTACCACCATAGGAAAAGCAAAATTACTTTGAGAAGGACTGATTATCCCTAACCTAATCATGTCATCTATTTATTTGTTCACTTTGTCCTGAAAATGTAAAGGTATAGGGTATGGACGTACTCTAATGGGCGTTTCATCATTTAAATGTATATCATGTATGATTACATTTGTTTTACCTGGAATATCTGAAAGTACATCATTAAAGGAATGTAATAAGTCAGACACCTGTGTTTTGCTATCCAACGATAAATCTTGACATATCGTCACATCTTTCCAAGTTTCTGTAGAATGTACTGGTATGTTAGGAAAATTCATAGATACTTCAGGAAACGCTGATTCTTCTTGAATCACTGATAATGAAGACCACCCAATTGGACGCGAGACTATGTCCTCGACAGCATGAAATACTGCCTGAAGATGTTCAGGTCTTGCGTGGAATTCTTTCAACATGTTAATGTGAAATATTTTCCTTTTCCCATTGACATCAAGTACGTAATCTACATCCGAAATTCTGGACAGAATTTTGAAAGGACCACACCAAGTTATAAGTAGTCTATTCTGCTTACTAGGTAAGAGAACAAATGCTTCGTCACCTGGTACAAGATGCCGAAGATGTCTTGAATGATTTTGCAACACCCGAGCTTTCTCTTTAGCTCTCTCTGATGCAGATGTCGCTAACTGACATGCATCCATGATTCTTTGTCTGAGATTGACAACATACTCGTATGACGATACTGTCTCTTGAGACAAATCAGAATCGATTAACAAATCTTTAATCAAAGATAATGGACCTCTGGGTTGAGCCCCAAACACAAGTTGAAATGGACTGAAACCAGTATGCTCATTCGGTATTTCGCGATATGCGAAAAGTACCGCAGGTAAAACTCGGTCCCACTCTTTAGGAAAATCAATAGTAATCTTACCCAACATTTGTTTTATCGACCTATTGAGACGCTCCACCATACCATTCGAGGCGGCGTGATAGACACTGCTAAGTGATCTATCTATGTGAAACATTTTCATCACCTCAGTCATAGTACCGGAAACAAATTGAGAGCCCCTATCTGACAACAGTTTTCTCGGAAAACCGATTCTGGAAAATATTTGAAACAAAGCTTCAGCCACATCTTGAGTAGCAATATTTTTAGAGGTATAGCTTCCGGCCAACGCGTACACATATCTATGCAGGTTAAAACATATCTATGTCCTCTCGATGACATTATAGGAAGTGGGCCAATAATGTCCACGGCCATCTTCTCAAACGGACGCACCGGAATATCGGCTGCTTGAATGGGAGCTACATGATGTGCCCCTCTAGACTTAACCTCCTGACATATAAAACAAGAACGGCAATACATCGAAATGTCTTTTGATATACCAGGCCAGAAAAATGATGCAAGCACTCTAGCCCTTGTTCTCGAGTAACCCAAATGACCTGAACAACGTGAATCATGAGCATGACTTAAAATATAAGCCCTCATTGTTTTAGGTACCATTATTTGAGTCACAGTATCAAAGGACTTCCCATCTCGGAATTGTCTCACTAATATGTTATTGACGATAGCATACCATTGCTTGTGACAATTAATATCATTTGTAGTATTAATTTGTACGAAATTAAAAAATTTCTTTAGTGAATCATCATTTTTCTGCAATGTAGCAAAAGCTTCTTTGCTAATGTTGCTATGCCCCAATTCATCATTACCCAATGGTACAACATTTTGTTGAGCATGTTCCTGTGCTCGAGTAACCACAACATTAGCCCTGTGTACGTGTTCTCGTTCCCAATCATTTATTTGCTCACGAGTACACTCTTTAAAACCGTGAATGTGACCAAGAACCAAATCGCAAACTGGATTCGGCAACAAACATACTTTTATTTGTCCCGTAAAAAATGGCGTTGCGATATGAACCACAGCAGTTTGAAATTTCTCAATTCTACCACCAAACGTAATGCACTTAACCCATGTGCCTGTACAAGAAGAAGGATCAACCAAACATTGTCGCACGCCTACCGTCGTGCAACCTGAATCCTTTAATAAAGTTACTGGCATGCCATTAAGTAAGCCCTTGTGAAACTCTAAAGACCCGGTTCCTTCATGAGCTGACATAGCAGGTAACGCTGGCAATGGGTGTCCACATCTCAGTCTGGATACCACATCAGGCTGAAATAGATTCTTGCATTCCAAACATGTTTCAGCATTATTAAAATCAAATGACGCACATGCATTTGCTTGATTAACAGCATTATTGTTATCTGCGACATTGTTTTCCGACATTTGAACGGAATTACCATGGTAAGCAGATCGATTATAACTATTTGACCGAAATGCCCTGTCATTTTGTTGTCTATTGTTATACAAATGTCTATTATTATTCTGCGAGTAATGTGCTTTATTGTAACTGTAAAAGTTAGGAGTGTTTCGTTGCCAATTCATTCTGTCTCTGTTTTCCCAAATCAACCTGTTGACCAGTTCCAAAATGATTGTTATTCCATCTTCTGCCAGCTGGTGAATCATTTCTATTTCCACCTTCGAAATGAGAAAAATTTCTTTGATAATTATTATTTCGATCTGAACTGGCACTTCTATGACGAAACCTATCTCTGTCACCACTATTCGATCTAAATTTTCCTTGTCTGTTATTTACAGTAGCAACACCCGCTGACTGTAACGATTCATGTAATTTAGTGTTTCTGACATTCAAGTTCGGATGAGCAACTGAAAACTGACGCCCTAGGGTCTCAACTTCCGATAACGATTTAGGATTCCGCTCCTGTAAAAAACGCCAAAAACTTATCACTTACTGAGGATAATACCTTATCCCGTAATATTAAATCTGCCAGATCTTCAAATTTCCGTTGCACCTTTTCAAGTTCGATCCAACGATTAAAAGTTAAACGAATATCCGAAATGAATTGTGAGAACTCTTTTCCTGTTTCCGGCAACAACTCTTTAAAACGCCTTCTATAACCTTCAGCTGTAAGCTGACATTTTTTTAATAGCGTAGCTCTAGCTTCCTCATAGTTTTGACTATCGCCTTCTAACGACGCGACTGCACTTAACGCCTCTCCTGATAAAAAATTCATCAGTTTGCTACACCACATACTTTTATCAATTTTATATTCTGTGCATACCAATTGAAATCTTGACAAGAAGAACGTTATATCGTCGACCCCTGGTTTTAAACATGGGCAAATGGATTTTAATGTCACCTTTTGACCATCATTCTGAGTGTGTGATTGACTAGTAGCATTTCCATTTTGCAACTTCTGTCTTTCAATTTCTAACTGCACACATTCTCTCTTCATGTGCTCGTTTTTCTCCCTCAAGTGTAAATTCATATTGTCTCCTTTTCTCATTCTCTTCCATCTCCAAGAGTTTCATTCTCTCTTCGTCTTGCCTCCTTCTCTCTTCGTCTTGCCTCCTTTTCTCTTCGTCTTGCCACCTTTTCTCATTATCTTCCATTTCCAACCGTTTCATACGTTCCTGGTTGGCTAATTCTCTATCTTTTAATTCTAACTGACGTTTCTCTCTTTCCTGCGCCACTTTATATTCTGTTTGAGCAAACTCTTGTAATTTATCTCCTGATAACCCAAGAATTTTACCCTGTTTGATGAAGTACTCCGCCGTCGACATTTCAGAATCTGAATTCTAATATTTATCTCATCAAATAAACTGTAGTATTCCAATTATTATGCTATATTCGAAACCTTATCGATACTCATTATTGGAGATTAATCATCTTTTATTTAATAAAATATGCAGCTATAAATCAATCAACTAAGAAATTATACAAGATAATATTACTACTGAAAACATAGAATGATCAGAGAAGAGAATCAATTACATAGAAATATACACATTAGCAATGACAATCACCGCACATAAACAATTAAAGAAAAGATAATATCGTAAAGAACCACAGAGTGACCACAAGAATCTACACCATTCCAGTAGCCTCAAAGAAACTTGCTATAAGTTTTTGCAATTTATCCACCCAAAATCAACCTAGGAAAACACCCCAGGACACCTACGATGAAGAAGTATATTACGAGTAAAAGTGACAAAAGAAAGGTGCTCGCTAATATAATTAGTATACTGATACCACAATACAATGTCTACTTATCTGCGGGGATCCCAATCCTCCTCGTAAATCATTCGATCCATCATGGGTTATGATTTTCATACAACTGGATCCAAACAGCCACAGTAATTTCCTCTGGTTGGAAGTACTCGTTACCGAATGACGTCATTCACTTTAACCTCCGCAGGTACACAGCAGGACTTGAAAATGGAAATTGACAACTGTTGCAATCATTTCCTAGTACAACTATGATACTTCTCTGTTGACTTGCGTCTGTACATCCCAAGCACGTTGACCTTCCCAGTCAAGGTTACGAATTTCAAATAACGATCGATTTCTTGAGCATGCAACAGGTGTCAGTGTTCCAAAATACGTGGCAATCAATTGAGCTCAAATATCCAAATCTTCTAGAACGGGAAATATGGCCACCATGTTAAGATCCCGTACCGCTTTGATGTCTGCTTTCAACAACCGTTAGAGTCATGTTAAAATGTCCACCAATAGCGGTTAAGTTCTTCCCAATTTTGTTTATATCACTGATGAAAGTACAGTGATAAGACGCGAATGCCAAAACGTGAGTGTGTAGCAACACTTAATCGTCCCTGTTTTTCTCACTGGTTCAAAAGGGAAGAACAACCTGCAACAGCCAACCTCTACTTTAACGGACCATAAAAGCTGAGGTGTTTTTTTTTTAACTCAAACAGAGGTTTATTTTCCAATGATGATTAAATGGTAAAATGTGGTTCTACGTCCGGTCATCAGGTCATCGAATTTGTTCATAATACATGCAATATATAGTCAACTACTATTTCAATGCTGGATTTCTGTGGTCCAGAATAACTTCAAACACTGCGGTGACAATGGAAGATTTTGACTCCGGTTTTTACGGTGTATTACTTCCACGTCCACGTAAGGTTGAATATTATACTTCATTCCTTAATACCAGTCCTAGCATAGGCTTCCTTCCGAAGCTATAATATACAACCGGACTGTACAATAATGTGTCTGACCATTGACAAGGCGATGGTCCTCCATTTTTAAGTTATTTACCAATCTACGTCATCACTAAGGACCCACCAAAAAGCAAACGTCATAAACCAATCTACAAATCGAGTGGTTAATACATTAAGACCTTGGCCTCTATGTTCAATAATAGTGCACAAAAGTGTGCTTATCTCTCAGTTAAGTTCAGCGCCCATTTTTGCGCAAATAACATTGTGACAATAAGCATATTGCAACAATATATATATATATATATATATATATATATATATATATATATATATATATATATATATATATATATATATATATATATATATATATATATATATATATCTTCTTCTTCTTCTTTGATCCATAACCGCCAACCGTCAAAGCAGTCAGCGGCCATCACGCCTGGTGGCGTCTTGTAGGGCAGCAACAAATTGATTCCACTTTGCTCGGTCGGTGGCCATCCTTCGTACAGTGCCCCAACTGTGGTTCATTCTTTGCATCTCCTTTCGGCTTTCACCACTGTCAGTCATACGAGCCTGAGACTCCGGATGTCCGTCCCGCATCAAAGTATTTTCATTTATTGCTGTTTCCGTAACGTGTGTGATTTTTTACACAGACAGGGGTGTCGGCCCTGTGCTAAAACCCCCAACCTGGAGGACCAGGGTTCCAGCTTTTGTCTGACCCCTACCGACGCAGACCAGTCCAGCATGGTTGAACCTACCAGGAGTAAAACTCCCACTGGCATAGCTCTGTGGATTGTCAGGGTACACAAGCTGCCATACCGCTACAAGGTATAGGAACCATTGATGGCAGATATATATATATATATATATATATATATATATATATATATATATATATATATATATATATATATATATATATATATATATATATATATATATATATATATATATATATATAAGGGCTTGAATCTTTAACGAATAATTAATCGATTGATTTGTAAAAAATTAGCGATTAATTGTTAAATTCAATTTTAATCCTTTATTCAATTTTTTTTTTTTTTTGCAGTGCTTACAATTTTTTTGCTTAAGTGCGAGATCATTTGCTATGTTTGAAGTTTCTGATATGAATTTTGGCAAGTATGATCAATAATAATAAATTGTTTGGTTGAAAATTTTCATCACTTTCATTATATTTTAAGGACGATGTTGTCTTATAGCAAATAAAATAAATGAAGTGATTTTGAAAAAAATGTTTGTGACAAAATACCGTTGTTCTCTTTTACTGGTCTTCATTTCTCTCCGTCTTTATTTACTCGATCCATTCCTTCTAAGCACACCTTTTTATTTTGTATTGTTTACGCTTTCATTGTTCACGGTTATCTTATCATATCTTGTCCTACTTCTTTGTTCACCATCCCGGTTTTTCTTGACCGCTCGACCTGTTTGTTAGATTACGGCGATATTTGTTTTGTCAACACTGAATGGTGAAATGAAAGGTAAGTGGGATTACCTTTACACAAGATGGCATAGGGCGAAAACCGAGACGTTTTGTCAGCGTAACCAGGACACCCTATACGACCGGCCACAGGGATAGGGATAGCTGCTAAAATTAGATAGTGCAAAACTTCCACAATAATATTGAAAACCCAAGGCTTAGGAGCCTCCTGAAGTGGAAATAGTAGAAGGATTTGTACACTGTAACTTCAGCTATCTGAGCAATTACTGCATCTTAAGCCAGTTGCAATAAATGACGGTCATTTTCGCACCAAGCCCGTGTATTACTTCGCCTGATATCGGTGTCGTGGTTGAGTAAAGTGTAGAGTATTTGTCGAGTTGGACAACAGTAGTGAAATCGACAAGGGATAGTGGACTGGCAGAGTTATATATTACACACACAGAAAGGTGTAAATAGGAGATGGACTTGAGACAACCTGGAAGAAGATTTACCAAAATGATCTCTCTCTCCAAGCCTCAACTCACTTTTCACTGTCTAAGCATGTCCTGCTCTCACTCTTTTCTCTTATCAAACATAGAGATTATAGTAAAGAGCTAAACAAGTTTAATTATGGATGAAAAGGGTCGGGAACAGCGCGTTAATAAATGTGTAAACTTTATTAAAGAAGAAAAGCATGGAATTAATGCATATCATCATACACAACATAAATTACATCAATAATCAAAATATTCATCAATAGTCATAAATAATCATCAATAACCACCAATAATGCAAATACACACCCACAAACACACACACCACCAACACTCATAAAACCTGTAGAACGCGGAGAAAATAACTAAGCTGTCCGACAGAGGGTCCGCTTTCGGGGACCAAAGGCGCTAGCTCCAGAAAGTGTCTTACCGATAAATATCCTTCAAGATGACTGAAGTGAAATACCGAACTTTCCTTGTCGGGCTAAACGTTGGTGACCCCTAATTGCGCGAGGGAACACTAAAAGACGTTGTTTATCTCCTGCTGACCAAATAAACGAACTGAGCGACAGCCTGTCCGCTATTTCGTGGGACCAAATGTGCTAGTACCGGTAAAGCGACTTGGTTTTAAGTATCCAGAAAATACACCAGAAGAAGTCACTTGAGGACAAAGAGTCCCAGGCGCGCTTATCCGGCGCTAGGCTCTGCTTGGCTGTAAATCCTGTTTAAACTGGTTTGGCTGTGGTTTGCTGAGTGCCCCGTTTAGGCACAAAAAAGCGGGTGATATGGAATTCTGCTACAGGCATGCTGGGCGGTTTTGATATTCTGGAAGCCGCAATGCTCTGGCTGGTAATCCAATAGGCGAGTAGAGAGCTACTACTGCATTTGGTGATTCCAGATTTAGCGTTGGCTCCGTTGCACTGCGTGAGCTTAACTTGGCGTTGACAAAAAGGGGTTTTGATTCAGGAACGGGGTTGACGATTCGTTGCTAGATGTATATAGAAACCCTCTAGATCGAAGAGTATATGACTTTCTTCGCCTGACTGGAGTCTGCTCTAGCGATTCGGTCTCCCTGAAACCCGAAAATGACTAGAACATAGGCAAACACATTCTAGTACTGTGTTAAAGTTTGCCTTATCTCATGATGGTCATCTACGGGCCAGGAATATTCACGAATGTCTTTATCTATTTAAACCCGTCTACTCTTATAGATAGATTGCCCAATGGGCTGATCACCCGTTGGCTTGTCACACCGATTACGGAAACAACGGCAGATGGATCTATTTGTTGTTGCCCTAAAGACGCCGCTAGGCGTGATGGGAAACTACAACAGAGAAAATCAATCTGCTGTTGCCCTTAAGACGCCACAAGGCGTGATGGCCTCTGACTGCTTGGTCGGTCTTTGGCTAAAGACGGAAGAAGAAGAAGAAGACTTATAGATTACAAAGGACGCTCCCCCCGGACACCTGGCCTGCATATTTCTTCAGATGTATCGGCGTAATGCGTAATACCGGGCAAGACAAAGGTTTCAGAAGCAACAACTTTGCGAAAATTCCCCCAGAGAGACAATCATAATATTATGTGCTCTTTGCTCATCTAAGGGCAAACAACCCACAAACTGACCGCGATTGTTATCTCCCCCTGAAACAGATCAAACTCGTTACCCAGGCCTCAAAGAGTACTAGCCGCTCGTGATCAAACGTTTTAAAGCGACCAGAGAAATTCCCCTGTTCGGACCACAGGGGCGTTTAGGTAACATTACGTTACCGCTACGCTGACTGTTGAAGAATTTTGTACTGAAAGCCAGCCAAACGCGGGTGGGGTTTGAACAGGTGAGAAATGAAAGATAGAAAAGAAGAATACAAATGTCTAGGAAAACAGAACATTAAAAGGAGTAATCAAATTATGGACAAGATGGTAAAATAGATTATCTGTCTACGTGACAAGATAGCCCCCCTTTTTAAAGTGCGTGAAACACGGACTAAAGGACAGCAATTTATCTTTTCCATCGACGTCCGTTACCTGTCATTGGAACATCCTATACTCATAAACCAAATACGTTTCCAATTTCTGTCTCTCTGTATGACTAGCTCCGAGTTCATTTCTTTTCTTCCCTCTGTCTAATAGACGTTCAGCGAATGGGATTTTGCGAGGCCAGTCGGCACTGACGCCCTTCGTTTCCGTGTGAACCTGATCTTGGTTCCACCATTCCCTCTGCCTGTTTATGGTCAGGAAAATTATCCGCACCTGTTGTGGTTTTCGGCCCCGCCTGAACTCACTGGCCACTGCGTAGATAATCCGCCTGTTATGTGCAGTGTAATCATTGATGGGATCGGGCTGTTTACATTCCGTTATGGGTTTACCTGTCACGGGTGTGGACTTGAATAACCCTCTATAGCTGCAGTCTATCGGGATTTTTCGCGCGCGTGTAACCCTAGTTGGCAAATAAAGCCGTTCGTTGGCCGAAGAAATGCTAGCATTTTTCTTCTGCCTCTCCACACCTACTCCCCTGTTTCGGTGAGAGCATTGATCAATCTTCAGACCTGTGCCGTCTAAAGGTGGATCTGGAGCTTTCCTTGCCTTGCCAGTCACAACTATGGCTTGGTCAACGGAAATGATCAAGTTGCTCTGTAATGGCCTGGCGGAATCCACTACTTTGCTGTCCATCAGTGGTGTTGAGACCACTGGAATAATGCGATTTGAATGAGAGAACTCGGCTGCCTGAAGCAGAGAGTAATCGATCGCATTCTGGGGTTCTACTAAATGATAACAGATCTCCGTAGCTTCTATCCTTGGAGAAAGATAGGTAATATCTGCAAGTTGCAGAGTTTGTTGAGTCGCTTTACCGGTACTAGCGTGACGTGAGCCAAGGCTCTCAACAATGGCTCCTTGTACAGTAGTAAGGCAGCTTTTCTCACTGTCTTCTGCCCTGAAAAGTGTGAGAGACTCAAATGGAATACCAGGGATCCCTTCGCCTGGAACCCTGTGTCCACCATAAACGTCAACTTTGTCCTCCCCTGAGGAAGTTACTCGCGTCAGTTGAACTTTGTCCTGCAATGCGAGATCCACTTCCTGGTTGACAGGCCCCGCAGACTGCATGCAAAAGACTGGACGGTTTGAGATCCCGTTAGATCGCGCAGTGCCCGAGAAAAAACTCTCGGTGTGTTTTTCCAAAGTTCCTTGGAACGGTTTGGAAACTTTAACCCTTTTAGCAGGCGACTTATTCTTGCACCTTTTCCGCTCAGGGTGATGAGAGGAGCGGCACCTCCTTTCTACGATCGTTGAGTTGGAGGGATACGCCTCTGCATATGGGTTTTTCGCTGGCCGGCCGTGAATCTAGCGAAATATAACGTGATAGGGTGTGGCTCCCTTTTCTCGACGTCACGTGTCGGTTAGGTGCTGCTCGGTCTGGAGCGTGAGAGGCTCGGGGTTCGCCGCTTGCCAGACGGGAACAATCCGTATTACAATGCTTGTTAGCACCTCTCTCACCTTTGTGCAGTTTCCATGCCTGGGAACGTTGCGTAATTTTCCCCGTGGCCTTAGGTCTGCTATCCCGACGTAAATTCTTTCCTTGTTCGGGCTTCGGATCCAAGTCTAAAGGAAAGTCAATTTTCTGGAGTTGGGGTTCGGTTTTTGCAGGCAAGATATCTTTCATGGGCGCAAGGTTTGCAGGGGCGTTGACCGTTAAGGGCACAGTAGAAGGGGAAGTAGAGTGACTACATTTAGTATCTGTTTCCATCCTCCGAATTTGGCTATCCAGTTCATTCATTCTGATTTGGTGTAGCCTGCTCCTTTCTTGGCTTTCTCTGTCCCTTTCTTGGCGCTCCATTTCCAATTGCTTGTCCCGTTCTTGTCTTTGCTTTTCCCTTTGCTTCTCATCTTCTATCACTTCTTCTACATACTGTCGGGTGAATGCTTCACTCTCCCCAGTTTGTTTACAGGACCATGCCAAGATTAAACGGCTGTCAAACCAATTGTCTACCTCGTATTGATCCTGCAGGCTTACTGCAAATTCTAGAAAGGGCTGGATTTCGCTATCCTGGTACTCCATGTACTTAGCTACCTCGAAGGCAATCCTATGCACTTTATCTAGATCGGCCATTATATCAGGGTAAGCAAACACTATAGAAGAATAAAACCTAGAGGTCTTAGTTACCTAGTGCACTAGGTGCTGATTAACTTAATAATCAATAAAATCTAGGCTAGCCTGGGAACTTTAAAAACAAGAAATTTTGTAGCTACTCTGATTGCGACAAGCAAAAACCCCAAAAAACTCCAAAAAATGTAAGTGATGTAAAACTTATTACTATCACTTCACCCCAGTTCTGTCAGTACTAAGCTATTGAGAGGATTGGTTACTATCATCCGAATGAACACCCTCCCTTGGTACAAATGCAAGCTAGTAACTGACTATCTGTAGCTTCTAATCTCAGATTAAAGAGCTACTCCTGAAAAAATATTAACCCTTAAAAAAAAATTTTTCTGACTTTTACAACAATAGTCGTCAGATTTGTCAACCAAAAACTCAGCAGTGATACCATCAACCTTTACCAGCTGTCTCATGTGTAGCATGAACAATAAATGTAACTTAATATTTATGATTGCTGTGGAGAAAAAGCGCTGTTCCGACTTCCACCCAAAAGAAATAGTTCGTTATGTCTAGGGATAGCAATTCCTATAATCTGCAGAACACTAAACTCTAAGAATCAAGATAGAATCTTGTGAGAGATTCATCCTCGGATCGAGCACATATTAAATGTCGTACTAGATGGGTTCTAGAATCTCGGACGGGCTCCCATTAATTGTCGTGGTTGAGTAAAGTGTAGAGTATTTGTCGAGTTGGACAATAGTAGTGAAATCGACAAGGGATAGTGGACTGGCAGAGTTATAGATTACACACACAGAAAGGTGTAAATAGGAGATGGACTTGAGACAACCTGGAAGAAGATTTACCAAAATGATCTCTCTCTCCAAGCCTCAACTCACTTTTCACTGTCTAAGCATCTCCTGCTCTCACTCTTTTCTCTTATCAAACATAGAGATTATAGTAAAGAGCTAAACAAGTTTAATTATGGATGAAAAGGGTCTGGAACAGCGCATTAATAAATGTGTAAACTTTATTAAAGAAGAAAAGCATGGAATTAATGCATATCATCATACACAACATAAATTACATCAATAATCAAAATATTCATCAATAGTCATAAATAATCATCAATAACCACCAATAATGCAAATACACACCCACAAACACACATACCACCAACACTCATAAAACCTGTAGAACGCGGAGAAAATAACTAAGCTGTCCGACAGAGGGTCCGCTTTCGGGGACCAAAGGCGCTAGCTCCAGAAAGTGTCTTACCGATAAATATCCTTCAAGATGACTGAAGTGAAATACCGAACTTTCCTTGTCGGGCTAAACGTTGGTGACCCCTAATTGCGCGAGGGAACACTGGAAGACGTTGTTTATCTCCTGCTGACCAAATAAACGAACTGAGCGACAGCCTGTCCGCTATTTCGTGGGACCAAATGTGCTAGTACCGGTAAAGCGACTTGGTTTTAAGTATCCAGAAAATACACCAGAAGAAGTCACTTGAGGACAAAGAGTTCCAGGCGCGCTTATCCGGCGCTAGGCTCTGCTTGGCTGTAAATCCTGTTTAAACTGGTTTGGCTGTGGTTTGCTGAGTGCCCCGTTTAGGCACAAAAAAGGCGGGAGATATGGAATTCTGCTATAGGCAGGCTGGGCGGTTTTGATATTCTGGAAGCCGCAATGCTCTGGCTGGTAATCCAATAGGCGAGTAGAGAACTACTACTGCATTTGGTGATTCCAGATTTAGCGTTGGCTCCGTTGCACTGCGTGAGCTTAACTTGGCGTTGACAAAAAGGGGTTTTGATTCAGGAACGGGGTTGACGATTCGTTGCTAGATGTATACAGAAACCCTCTAGATCGAAGAGTATATGACTTTCTTCGCCTGACTGGAGTCTGCTCTAGCGATTCGGTCTCCCTGAAACCCGAAAATGACTAGAACATAGGCAAACACATTCTAGTACTGTGTTAAAGTTTGCCTTATCTCATGATGGTCATCTACGGGCCAGGAATATTCACGAATGTCTTTATCTATTTAAACCCGTCTACTCTTATAGATAGATTGCCCAATGGGCTGATCACCCGTTGGCTTGTCACACCGATTACGGAAACAACGGCAGATGGATCTATTTGTTGTTGCCCTAAAGACGCCGCTAGGCGTGATGGGAAACTACAACAGAGAAAATCAATCTGCTGTTGCCCTTAAGACGCCACAAGGCGTGATGGCCTCTGACTGCTTGGTCGGTCTTTGGCTAAAGACGGAAGAAGAAGAAGACTCTTATAGATTACAAAGGACGCTCCCCCCGGACACCTGGCCTGCATATTTCTTCAGATGTATCGGCGTAATGCGTAATACCGGGCAAGACAAAGGTTTCAGAAGCAACAACTTTGCGAAAATTCCCCCAGAGAGACAATCATAATATTATGTGCTCTTTGCTCATCTAAGGGCAAACAACCCACAAACTGACCGCGATTGTTATCTCCCCCTGAAACAGATCGAACTCGTTACCCAGGCCTCAAAGAGTACTAGCCGCTCGTGATCAAACGTTTTAAAGCGACCAGAGAAATTCCTCTGTTCGGACCACAGGGGCGTTTAGGTAACATTACGTTACCGCTACGCTGACTGTTGAAGAATTTTGTACTGAAAGCCAGCCAAACGCGGGTGGGGTTTGAACAGGTGAGAAATGAAAGATAGAAAAGAAGAATACAAATGTCTAGGAAAACAGAACATTAAAAGGAGTAATCAAATTATGGACAAGATGGTAAAATAGATTATCTGTCTACGTGACAATCGGGGTGTGACGATATTCTAAATACAATAGCTAAATTAAGTAATATTATAGTGCGTAAAGTCAAAATTAAGATAGGAAATAAAAAATGAGTCCAGCTTCTTCGTCCCCACGCCAGCCGGTGTGCGGATTTTGATAAGCCTAATTGCCGAATGAAGGGTACTGTCTTTTCAAATTCGTCCTTGAGAATAAATGTAACACTTTTGCAAGTTCAAGACGACAGAGTGATAGAATAAAAGAAAAGGAGGGGAGGGAATGGAAAGACAGAACCTAGGTACGCCGTCTCGCGTTGATTTCAAAAAGCCAACTCGAGCGACATAGCCTTGGGCGATTTTCAAATTACGATACAAAACTAAAAAATGTTCGTATTTTGGATCATGTAAACAACCTTAGCTCTTATCAGGAATGACGTAATTCTAACGTACTACGGACAAGTCTCGGATTTAGTTTGAAAATAGTTAGAAAAAGAATGGAACAGATGGTAGTTTCTAGATTTCAACGACTAACATAGAAAAAAATATGGAATTATGAACCATAATACATAGGGCCATAAAAATTATATATTCGGATGCCTTATGATTTCCTGAACAATAATATGGTGTCAGTTACGCACTAGTACAATAAGTAACCAAGATATTGGCAAAAATACTATGTATTGTAAGACGGACTGACGAAAACAAAAATCATGCCTGCTTATTTTTTTCATAGCATGTTTTGAAAAAAGCTTTTGGAGAAATAAGGACTAAAAGGTAGCTGTAATTTGATTGGCGGTAGTTTAAAGGAAGGCGCGATAGGATTGGTTGACATAAAACTAAAAATATGTTTGCAGGAGTAAACATAGTAGTTTGAGAGTTTTTTTTTTAAGTTTGACTCAAAATAAATGAGTTCATGGTCCCATTGGCCCATACATTCTATATTATCGAAAAACGTAGACTGCTCGTTGCCATTTTGAAATTTTTTTTGATAAACCAGGAGCGATGAGAGCAGGCTTGTGCTTTTAAAACTAATAGAAAGCAGTCTGGACGGAAGGCAGATCAAAAGTGTGCTATAATTGTTTGCCAGTCATCGTTTACTTGTGTAAAATTCATTGAAATCTGTGGTAAGATTGATTTTATTAACCTTTTATTTAAAATAAAGTTTGAATGTGAGGTACTAACATACGACTGTAAGTAAGTGAGTCCATGACAGACTTAGGCAGAGCCTAGAGATTGATCCATCATATGATAGACTATCAGAGAGGTGTAGAACTACAAAACTATATATGATTGTCATCAAGCAGCATAACACCTATTCTATTGTATGGAAAAAGATTACTGCTGGAATTGCAGAGGCGTTGTAACCATTAGGGGAGAGGAATACTGGTATACATTGTCACGTCAAAATATAATGGTAAATTAGGTTGTCATCAAGAGCTGACCCTATTCGTTTGTGTGTACTGTACCTGTAATAAATTGTGGAATATTATTGTATGCTTGTTATAAAGAAGGATGCATAACCTTCTTATTTCAGGGTTTTTTGTGGCCCTGTCATTTAACGTAATACCAAGCTCGTGGGAACTGATTGATTCCTGACACTGTTTGTATATTTCGGGCACGTGCTGGATGCCATTGCCTTTCACGAAGTGGAACAGATTGTCCAGCAAGCCTAGGAAAAGAACTACCGGTGTTATCCTTCGAAGATAAGTGCCTGTTCGGCACCAGGAAGCTCAACCTCTATGAACTCTAGTTTTTAAGAATAAAGACTGAAAATATTAACACAAAAATTCCACCTGTGACAAATGAAAAGCAAATGAACTATAGGTAGGGATTTTACTAACAACCTACCATTATATATATACCAGTATTAACCTAATTTAGAAAATTACACCTGCAAACTTTTAGTATAATAATATTTGTATTATGGACAGAAGATCCATTGTGTAAATTGATTAATGTAAATAATTCACTTGATTTCACTTTGATTGTCAGTCCTGATTCAAACAAAAAGAGTCAGGACAAAATAAATTGTAAGAAAAAATTAACGTTACACAAAATTCAACCACTGACTTACTAAAGATAGTCTTTTAAAGTGTAGCTTGTATGTGATTGTCGTAGTACTGTTGTGTTGTGTTGGATAATAAAATAATTGTTTATATGTTTAGTTGGTTAATGCAACATTACACTACATATTCATAACCCTAGACACCAAACGTAGTCATCATACATTATAGTCAAGAATAAGTCTGAATGAGATCATAAAGGTGGTAGCAGAAAGGTGCCCTGGAAACTTACCATAATAATTTGTTATATTCAGGGACCTTCACAGCTGACCTCATTCAGTACACTAAGAGTACATAACAACAACATTTCTTAACATCAAATCCACCACACGTGGTAAGTTGTAATATATACATTTTATCCCTTTATATTTGCTTTTCGAATGAATAATTTGCTTGTGGATGTACAGTTGCATATAATGCTGGCAACAACATCACTGCAAATAGCTTGATACATGAACCACCACTACATGAGTTGGTGACTGCTTTGTGCGGGTTTCCTCACAAGAAACCAACAGCATAGGTGGCCCAGGCTCAACAGAGAGCAGGGACTGGATGATGATATCATGGTGTACAAATTTATTATACAAGCACTTTAGTAAATTTTATATTTATGAATATATATAGATACATAAATATATTTCAATTGTCATCTTTCGCTGTCCAAAAGCACTTTCATCCGACTCATTGGGGTTAAAATAAACGCACTGGGAGTGTAACATTTCTGAGGAAGATGGAGTTCTGTATGGAAGCAGAGGTCGCCTGATGGTCATATCAGGAGATCCAATATTCTAAAGAGGCATTTGCGTCTCTCTCAGTTTGTGATACAAGTTGCCAGCGGTCTACGCAAGACGCCAACATCTGATGGGTCTTGAAGACTCTTGACAATCTTTGTAGTTACCCCAGCAATACTATATGGGACGTGATACAGCCACTAGATTTGACAATTGAAGGGAAGGACCAGTCCAAGGATCTTGTGGGAACCAACAGCAACTTAAGCAAATGCGAACAGACCCAACCCCGGCAGCTAAGTAACATAACAGCGCAACCAGTTGACTCTTTACAATTTTTCTTATTATGCATCAACATTTTACATCATCTGATGATGAGAAATATCGTCTCTTCTTGTTTTATAAACAATTATTTATTTTACATTGTTAACACATAAGTGATTATTTAAACTATTTATCTGTAACTATAAATTTATGATTGGGTTAATCACTATTGAGTGAATTTTATGTCTGCACCAGTATGACTCACATTCTTTTAAATACGTAACCATATTGTCGTAAAGTGACATTTGTATGGACAACAGTTCAAATAGCCCACCTTTTATAAATTCAAAACGATAGAGATAAAAGAATATAGGGATAAAATAAGGAAGTTGCGTGAAACGTTGTCTCCTACGCCTGCAAATAGTACTAGATTTTATACCTCGTTATTGAGACACTACCGTAACAGTTTTGAGAAAAACAAGGCTTAGCATTCAGAGCAAGAGTGTAAGAAGAAAACGGGGAAGGAATACGCGAAGGCATAAAAGTGAGAGAGTAAATGCTACAATTTGACACGCGTTTGGTTTTTTCTGGCCTCGCGAACCGAAAACGATAGTGCATGCCAATGTCGTAGCATGTTGGAAAAACGATGTCGCAAGTTTTGCAGACTCCTTTCGCTCGACACTCAGTTCAATGTATATATCCACGCTGTTGGGCGCAACACAGTCCAAAACACACACACACTCGTATTTCGGGCTAAAATGTAGCGATATTGTAACATACATCTCTTAAAGGCCGGAACGACGCTGGTAGCGTACATCCACAAAACCCCTAGAAGCCGAAACGACGTTGGGAACGTCACTTTTGTGTTCTGTGAAATTTGTTCCGTATTTTCATTATGACTCATAACTGAATACTATATGTAGAATATCACTAAAAATCCTTCATATTCTAATTCTACATTCATTTATCTTTACTGTGATGTATAATATGTGTGTCTTTGTTGTGTAATAACTCAGAAACTTTAGAATTTATAAAGGTACTGCTTTAAGGTACAAAAATAATTCTGGCAAAACTGATGAAAAAATTCCGGCCTGCAAGAGATACGGCAAACGCTTGGTCGCAATTTTGTGACGTACTACAAAAGCGTTGTTTTGTTTTGAATGAGAACGACAGTTAAAGAAAAAAATTACGATTAACGGGGAAAATTTTGAAAATACAGTACGGAAAGGGGGAGAAAAGGAGCATAGTTGGTAGTGTCTTGATTTTGTAGTTTACATAATTTGAAATTGGCACCCAAGCGGGGCATAGAAGGTTAGATGGAAGAAAAACTTAGATAATTTTCTTATATGCTAAAATAAAAGACAGTGATGAATACAATGACATTAATTGGGTAATAGAAGAGTAAAGTGTTCATGTATCTTACCGTAGATAAGAAAATATGTTATTTGAAGAATTAAAGAAGAAAAACGATAATAGTAAATATAATTAAAAAAACGTATAAAAATATAAGCACTGTATGACAGACAGCAACGGGATCAATAATTATTTATCAGAATTTGAACCACTCAATTGGAGATATTGACAGAAAACAGATGGACTAACAGACTACATCTTTCTCAGCTTGACAGTTATTGGGAAAGGGTAGGGTAGTCCAAGATTTGAAAATTGAGTTCAGTTTTGAAAAAAAAGGACGCTTGAAGCCTAACAGTCCCTGATTGGCTGGAGTCTAATATACTAACGGAGGAATACAACTGGTTTGAAGGTAGTGCAAGTCGCCACTTGAGAAAAATTTGTATTACACTAAAGTTGTGTGAAGACAAGATATTAGAAAGATCTTGTTTTGCTGATCTGCACCAGCAAGCGATCTGGATTTGACCATATTTATAGCAAATCAAACTTATTAGTGTTAATATTTCTCTGATGCGGTAAGAAAGAAAACATTTATATCATCATTATTATTAGTATTATTTATGTATTATTGAATATGTATGAAAATTATGAGGGTAGAAGTTTATCTAGAGGGAAGTCAACATCAAACTTTGTGTTGTTTCACAGAGTTGTTAGGAAATATATTAACATGTTGTTGAAAAGCCAGAAAGGCTTTCTGACACTTTGGGAGAAAGTAAAATTAAATATTAATGGGGAAATTGTTGTACAGTATTATGACATAAGACCAGGAAAACCACTGGCCGTCGTCTTCAGCAAGTCACCGTGATTGTACATGACTTGATATTATTAACTTAAAATGTTTCCTTTGTCAAGGAAAGTGTCAAACTATAGTTTGAAGTTTATTTGACCATGAATGAGGTAACAAACCAATTAAGAACGTTAACTAATTGTTTAGTTACCCTGCAGAGTCTGAATATGATTGAAAAATGTTTATTAGTTGGGGAAAGAGAGATTATATCAGAGGTTGAGTAGGACGCATTTATATCGTTCCAGGGTTTCATCTATTACTCAAAGTGAGCCCAGGTCAACCTATACCTGTATATACTTCTGCGTCTAAAGAATTGAGGCAGTATCGATTGTGTGCCTCCTTGCTATATTTCAAGAGCAGAATTCTGACTTGGCAGTGGAAGCTGGTGATGTGAACATAATTCATCCTGTATACTAGGGGATACTAAGTTAAGAAATCGTCTCCGGGCACTTGATATATCAAACTCAACTACTCTCAGTTCCAAAATGTGTATTAGATCATTCAGATTATGATGAAGACAGACGTTCTTTCAATCATTACCCATTCATAGGAGCAAGAGTAAATAGACACTGTTCCAGATTGACATATTTAATTAAAGTTGTGAAAAATAATATACTCAGTTATAAATTGAATCAATTTTATGTAAATACTTTGAATTATCATTTTGAGTTTCAATATTCCAGTATACACAAAATTGTGGTACCGGAACAATAAATTGTAAAAAAGATTTCACATTTAAAACTTAACTCTGGGTGTTGTTAATTACTTTTCATAGAGTTCTTAGGTGTATTTGTTATCATTTTATTACAGCACATTTCACATTACCCTAGACACTAGTCAGATAACAGACATACACCATTATTATACTTAGGATAAAATACTTCGCAGGTTGAGGTTGTAGGGTGGTAGCAGAAAGGTTCCCTGAAAACACAAACCCTATTATCTATTAGACTCAGGGGCCTTCACAGCTTGACCTCACATCTGCATAAAATTCACATTTTACCAATTAACATCAAAATCCACCACATAGATTGGGTCGCTCGCTCGTGGATTTTAAAAGTAGGAAATTAAAGATTAATTGGAGTGTTGGTTTGAAGTATCATAGCCCATTGTCTTGTGTTTAGTTAGAGATTGGTTAAATATTTTAAGTTAGTTTGATAACATTGGATGGTATTAACAATAAGATGGCAGACGTGGCCAAATTCAGATCTGCTGCTGTTCAGGCTGCAAAGGAAATGGGGATGGACGGTCAAGGTCTAATTGCTTATGTAACAGCTGAATGTGATAAATTTTTAAGTTAGAGGCTGATAAAAAAGAGAAAAGATTAAAATTTGAAGATGCTAGGGAGACTAAGAAATTAGAGGCTGAGAGGGAGGCTGAGATCAAGAGGCTGCAGTTAGAGGAGAAGAAACTTGAGGCTGAAAAGGAGAAAGAAGACAGGAGATTGGAAGCTGAAAGGGAGAAAGAAGAAAAGAGGTTGGAGGCTGAGAAGGAAGATAAAAGACTCCAAAGGGAACATGAGCTACGACTAAGGGAGTTAGAGTTGCAAAGCCATGCTCCTGAAAATGGAAATAGCCCATCCACCTCCGACTCTGCTGCAAGCGAGAGGGCCTCAACCTCAGCCATGGGGTTTCATTTAGACCCATTTGTGGAGAAAGATGATGATATTGAATCATTTTTAAGCCGCTTTGAAAGACCAGCTACCATATATGGGTTAGAGAAAGAAAGATGGAGTCTGAAGGTATCCCAGGGGCTTAGGGGAACCTCTTATGAGGTATTCGCCAAGCTGAGCAAAGATGACCAAGACGACTATGACATTCTTAAGCAAGCTCTTCTAGTTAGGTATAAGAAGAATAGCGAATTTTATAGGAAAAAATTTAGAAATGCCAAACTGCCGACTGGGGAGACTTATCAGCAGTTCTCTGCACGCCTGGAGACATACCTGGAGAAATGGACTGCTCTGGAGAAAACCCAAGATTTAAGAGAAATGATTATGACTGAGCAGTTAAGAGAGTCCATGGCTCCAGACCTGAGAAAATTTCTCAGAGAACAGGTGCTGAGAGACTGGGGGAGATTCTTACTGTGGCTGAAAGATATCAGGCAGCCCAGGCAGAAATAGCTGGCATGAGAAAGAAACCAGTAGAAAGTAATAGACCCCCTCCCGATCAGGATGATTATAATACTAACAGTAGGGACCAAGGACATAGAGGTAAAATAAACTATGATAGGCCAAGGTATGACCAACGTGACAGGAACCCACAATTCAGTGAAAGGAAACCTTTCAACCCAGAAAGGAAATGGTGCCAAATTTGTAGGATGAATAATCATACTACTAGTGAATGTGGTAGGAAACTTCCTCCATATCGCGCGGCATGCATGATAACAGTGGACAAGGGAAGAAAGAAGGACTTGCCCACAGAGCAGCATGAACCTCATCATCCCCCATCTGTGAAGAAGTGACATGTAGTGGTGCCAGAGTCAGGTGACTTAGAAAGGCCCAGGCAAAGGACAAATCACTAAAACCTTGCTTTGCCAAATTGCCAACAAGCCATGCACACCCTAAGAAAGGGCAATTGTTTTTGACGGAGGGACTGCTCTACAGGAAAGCTAGAGCAGGATCAAAAGAATATGGACAGTTGGTACTTCCAACTTCATACAGGGAAAAAGTGATGGCACAAGCACATGTTGTACCAGACGGTGGACACCAGAGGAGTGGAACCACCCGTCAAAGGACATCTGAAAAATTTTACTGGCCCCAAGTAGCTGCTGATATTGCACAATTTGTGGGGGCCTGTGAAAAATGTAGCAAGGTACATTCCCCAAGTTGGGAAATAATAGTCAGATGCAAGCCAAGCAGTCTGAAAAATATGGGCCTAAAAATCAAAAGGAAAACAAACATAATAAGGTAGACACAGAGGATAGGTATTCACCTTCCCACAAACAGTCTTCCCCAAAAATATTTAGATTGGCAACTCTGCGTATGGCACCCAGAGAAAACAGAAACACAGACCAGTCATCCCAGGCTCAATTTGAAGCCGCATTCCGGGAGCTGGCTGACATTAACATTGATGATAATCCGCCAAAATTAAAACCGAAGCAAAAGGTTAACATTAGAAAAGTGGGGAGTGGACGATTGAGGAATTGGGAGAGTGATCCAATCGCTTCACAATATTGCTATTAACTTAGCATCATCAGGGCACCGGTGAACGGGTTAGTGACCGGCCCTACACAGTCCCCGGGGAAGTATTGTACGGACCCTGGCTGGAGATTACCCACATATTATAGCAATGCATTACTGGGCGAATTGATTTCTGATGCAGAAATTCATTTCCCCACCTATTATATTATTTCACCAAAATTGTCGTTAGGCGGAGAATACAGTTGGTGAATATGGCCTCCATTTGAGTGGCACATTATAGAATCATATATGAATATTATAAACCGGTGTTTCCAAATTAAAGTCAAGCTGGAGCGCAGACCAATTGTTGGCTGTGAACATTTCGGAGGAGCATAATGAATCCCTATGTTGCCTTTTTGAATTGAGGATATTCCTAGTATTTTATCCAGGCTGATAAGAGAATTATTGGATCCCCTACACAACTCTGCCATCACTATATTTATACATTTCTCCCTCATAACAATTGCAGACTTGAGGGGGGTCTAGAACCTCTAAAGAATCTCTGGACATGTCATGGGGCAGACTCAGGGAAGATTAATGGTGAAGATAGATTGATACTCAGTATGAGACAGGCAGTCACACCTGCGGCTGAACTAGATTCTTGGATTGCAGAGGTCTAAAAACAAGGCTTAGCATTCAGAGCAAGAGTGTAAGAAGAAAACGGGGAAGGAATACGCGAAGGCATAAAAGTGAGAGAGTAAATGCTACAATTTGACACGCGTTTGGTTTTTTCTGGCCTCGCGAACCGAAAACGATAGTGCATGCCAATGTCGTAGCATGTTGGAAAAACGATGTCGCAAGTTTGACAGACTCCCTTTGCTCGACACTCAGTTCAATGTATATATCCACGCTGTTGGAAGCGACACAGCCCAAAACACACATACACTCGTATTTCGGGCTAAAAAGTAGCGATATTGTAACATACGGCAAACGCGTGGTCGCAATTTTGTGACGTACTACAAAAGCGTTGTTTTGTTTTGAATGAGAACGACAGTTAAAGAAAAAAATTACGATTAACCTGGAAAATTTTGAAAATACAGTACGGAACGGGGGAGAAAAGGAGCATAGTTGATAGTGTCTTGATTTTGTTGTTTACATAATTTGAAATTGGCACCCAAGCGGGGCATAGAAGGTTAGATAGAAGAAAAACTTAGATTAGATAATTTTCTTATATGCTAAAATAAAAGACAGTGACGAATACAATGACATTAATTGGGTAATAGAAGAGTAAAGTGTTCATGTATCTTACCGTAGATAAGAAAATATGTTATTTGAAGAATTAAGGAAGAAAAACGATAATAGTAAATATAATAAATAAACATATACAAATATAAGCACTGTGTGACAGACAGCAACGGGATCAATAATTATTTATCAGAATTTGAACCACTCAATAAATAAAGGAGATATTGACAGAAAACAGATGGACTAACAGACTACATCTTTCTCAGCTTGACAGATATTGGGAAAGGGTAGGGTAGTCCAAGATTTGAAAATTGAGTTCAGTTTTTAAAAAAAGGACGCTTGAAGCCTAACAGTCCCTGATTGGCTGGAGTCTAATATACTAACGGAGGAATAAAACTGGTTTGAAGGTAGTGGAAGTCGCCACTTGAGAAAAATTTGTATTACACTAAAGTTGTGTGAAGATAAGATTTTAGTACGATCTTGTTTTGCTGATCTGCACCAGCAAGCGATCTGGATTTGACCATATTTATCGCAAATAAACTTATTAGTGTTAATATTTCTCTGATGCGGTAAGAAAGAAAACATTTATATCATTATTATTATTATTATGTATGTATTATTGAATATGTATGAAATTATGTGGGTAGAAGTTTATCTAGAGGGAAGTCAACATCAAACTTTGTGTTGTTTCACAGAGTTGTTAGAAAATATAATATCATGTTGTTGAAAAGCCAGACAGGCTTTCTGACACTTTGGGAGAAAGTAAAATTAAATATTAATGGGGAAATTGTTGTACAGTATTATGACATAAGACCAGGAAAACCACTGGCCGTCGTCTTCAGCAAGTCACCGTGATTGTACATGACTTGATATTATTAACTTAAAATGTTTCCTTTGTCAAGGAAAGTGTCAAACTATAGTTTGAAGTTTATTTGACCATGAATGGGGTAACAAACCAATTAAGAACGTTAACTAATTGTTTAGTTACCATGCTGAGTTTGAATATGATTGAAAAATGTTTATTATTTGGGGAAAGAGAGAGTATATCAGAGGTTGAGTAGGACGCATTTATATCGTTGCAGGGTTTCATCTATTACTCAAAGTGAGCCCAGGTCAACCTATACCTGTATATACTTCTGCGTCTAAAGAATTGAGGCAGTATCGATTGTGTGCCTCCTTGCTATATTTCAAGAGCAGAATTCTGACTTGGCAGTGGAAGCTGGTGATGTGAACATAATTCATCCTGTATACTAGAGGATACTAAGTTAAGAAATCGTCTCCGGGCACTTGATATATCAAACTCAACTACTCTCATTTCCAAAATGTATATTAGATCATTCAGATTATGATGAAGACAGACGTTCTTTCAATCATTACCCATTCATAGGAGCAAGAGTAAATAGACACTGTTCCAGATTGACATATTTAATTAAAGTTGTGAAAAATAATATACTCAGTTATAAATTGAATCAATTTTATGTAAATACTTTGAATTATCATTTTGAGTTTCAATATTCCAGTATACACAAAATTGTGGTACCGGAACAATAAATTGTAAAAAAGATTTCACATTTAAAACTTAACTCTGGGTGTTGTTAATTACTTTTCATAGAGTTCTTAGGTGTATTTGTTATCATTTTATTACAGCACATTTCACATTACCCTAGACACTAGTCAGATAACAGACATACACCATTATTATACTTAGGATAAAATACTTCGCAGGTTGAGGTTGTAGGGTGGTAGCAGAAAGGTTCCCTGAAAACACAAACCCTATTATCTATTAGACTCAGGGGTCTTCACAGCTTGACCTCACATCTGCATAAAATTCACATTTTACCAATTAACATCAAAATCCACCACACATATATAGCTATTAAATTAATAGTTGCTATATCACTTTCTCCTGGGGGCTCAGAGATACGAGGGAATACATTTCCTCACAGAAGTGGCCGGATAATAATAAGTTCATGACATCTTAGATAATATCAGTTGTTATGCATCATTATCTTTAAAATCCCGTGAGGCTCCCTTAAGTAAAAGCATCATTGTTGTGCAACAGTAGTAGATGAGATTAGTGTGGGTAGGGAATAGAAAGGTGTATGTTTATTTATTGTAGCGAGCTTCGTGTGTTCGCTGGCGGAATGGTTACGCATGATGTTTGGGAGAGAGAGAGAGAGAGAGAGAGAGAGAGAGAGAGAGAGAGAGAGAGAGAGAGAGATATGGTCACTGGTCTCGTTTTAGGTGGAAGTGAACGAGCTAACATTGAATTAGCTGGGATAGGTGGAGTTTTGGGAGTCGGGTGAGAGATGTTGAAGTGTAGAGATGTGTTTCCAAGTAGAGTTGTGAATGCTGTCGACAACAGCTGTTTCTGTGTGATTCGGACATGTTGTGATTTAGTGATTTAGTGCTCTAGTGATATATGAGAGCCGAGAGAAGGATTTGAGTATGGGCGTGGGTGTAGATGCATAGATACCCCACCCATAGTTTTTCTGGTTCGTGTGGTGATCGGCCAGAGGTGACTGTCTTTGCTGTAAATGTACTGTTGATGTCATCACTTGTGTCAGTGAAATAAATTGTGGTACTGCTGCACTCAACGAGTTATTCGATGACTTATGCATGTTCCTTTGCCAGTCTGTTGTGCTGAAAACATATAGCCTAGAAGAGCCTATGAACCCGGTCATACGGTGGGTGTTAAACATCTAAAGACACCATCGTAACAATCATTATTCTCGTAATTCTCTGCCAAGAGTAATCTACAGCGAAGGTTGATACCTTTTAGGACCCTCATTGTTATATTCTAAATTTGGCCATTGTTGGATCACTATTGCAGAGCAGGGAGAACAATACCACCACGATGTTCTTTATTTTTTTAATGATTTATCAAATTGTTCAAAATTGATATATCAATCTTCGATCAAACAAATGTGATTAATCGATTAAGATTGTTTTAAAAACAATTCCAGTCCGAATATATATATATATATATATATATATATATATATATATATATATATATATATATATATATATATATAATATATATATATATATATATATATATATAAATATATATATATATAAATATATATATAAATATAAATATATATATATATATATATATATATACGAGGGGCGTTCAGAAAGTAATGCACCACATCGTTTTTTCTCAGGAGCTGTTTATTCAAAAAGCATGAAATTTATACACAATATACATGAATATGTCATGTAAACATCGGTATTATTCAACATAATCCCCATCAACTTGTACGGCTTTATGCCAGCGCGAAACAAGTGCTTGTATTCCTAACCCGTACCAGATTTTGTCTTGATCATGTAGCCATTTCTTCGCTGCAGGAATCACTCCTTCATTATCTTCAAACCTTGTCCCACGGAGTGCATCTTTAAGTGGACCAAATAGATGAAAATCAGAGGGTGCCAAATCGGGACTATAGGGTGGATGGGGTAGCACAGTCCAACCCAATTTGTTGATTGCTTCCCGTGTTGCCAGACTTGTGTGAGGGCGCGCATTGTCGTGAAGGAGAAGCCGGTCTGCAGGATTCTTGTGCAGCCGAACTCTGCGAAAACATTGATTGAGTTTTTTCAATGTCTTAATGTAAGCTTGCAAATTGATTGTCTCTCCTCTTGGCATAACGTCCACAAGAATCACATCTTCAATGTCCCAAACGACAGTGATCATGACCTTTCCAGCTGAAGGAATTGTCTTGAATTTCTTTCTTCGTGGTGATTGCGGATGATGCCACTCCATTGACTGTCTTTTTGTCTCAGGTTCGAAATGATGTGCCCAGGTTTCGTCACCTGTAACGATCTTAGCCAAAAAGTTCTCTCCATCAGCATTGAAACGCCCCAACAATTCAGAAGAAATTGTTTTCCTTTGCAATCGGTGGTCATTTGTGAGACTTCGAGGAACCCATCTTGCGCAAACCTTAGAAAATCAGAGAGTTTTTACAACTGCATTTGCACTACCAATGCTGACTGACAGCTGTAAGGCCAATTGTTGAATAGTGATTCGCCTATCAGTAAGAATAATGCCCTCAGCGCATTTCAACATTTCTGCATTGGTGGCTGTGGCAGGATGTCCACAGCGCGGCCGATCAAGCAGCTCCGTATCTCCACTTCCTGATTCTTTGATTCTCTGAACCCAGCGACTGACTGTACTCCTGTCGACTGCAAAACTTCCATACACATCACATAGACGCTTGTGAATGTTCACAACAGTTTCCTTCTCTGCAACGAGAAATTCTATCACAATTCGCTGCTTATAACGCAAGTTGCTAACACGCTTCATTTCAACGGTTTAGGGCAGTCGTACTATTTGGCCGCTTGCGGCGCAATTTGGTGCACACAATTGGCACATGCCATATTTGAAGTGTGCACAATTTCATGCTTCTATCTTCATTATTAGCTGAGAAAAACGATGTGGTGCATTACTTTCTGAATGCCCCTCGTAGATAGAAGAGTAGTAAAGCTTCTATCACATGGGAGTCTTCACAAGATATTCAGATAAGCGAAAATAATGCTGGCTGTTGCTGAGCACGTTAATTCTGTAATCTGCCGACAACTTTTGTGAAGAATTTAAGCAATGGTTTATTCTTGCTCGTTAAGCCCCCACCCCTGAGTTAATCAGTGGAATTATTATTATTATAATATAACCCTGTTTAGAGAGTGTGTGTGTGTAGTAACTTTGACTGAGACAAACATGTAGTACATTTAAAATGATTGAATCGAAGTTAAATTGGTATAATTACAAATAACAACATTTAATAATCACTTTTTAGTGTCGAATGATTTGATAAAATCAAATATCTGCTACTTAGCAGAAAAATAACGACTAAAGAAAGAAAGAAAAGTGCGATAATTGACAGCACATAATAAAAATCAGTGCCACAAATGTACCGATACTGCCGGAGAGAAACAAAGATCGATAGGGGCCGCCCTGTTTTGTCACAACGATCTAAAAGTATCATCAGCAACCATCTCCACAACGAAGGTAGACTGCAATGGATCCCCTACGTCTTCTTTGTCTTTTCCTGACAATGCACTGTGATAGAGACTTTCTTGTCTATCTCTTGATGTTATCTTAGGACTTATAGTCCTGTCTTCTCATCCTACAACTCTTCCCTCCGTTACGATCTTCAGCAAGGTGTTACATGTCGTTTTATATGGCCAAAATATTTGAGCAGTCTAACTTTGATCTTCTTCATTAATTCTCTTTTATTTCCTAGCTTTTCCAGGACAGCTTTGCTTGTTGTCTTCACTCTCTTATAGAAATATATGAAAGTATAAAAACTAATAAGGTAGTTATTATAATACGACACAAACTAGATTACACATGATGTATCCTGTCACTGCTAGTTTTAGTATTTTAGATTTTCTAGAAATTGGCAAAGATTATCGGAGTGATTAAATCTTTTTCCCTCTCAGGGCAAAGCTACCGATTCGAAACCTGGTAGTGCCACGATCCTGTCTACCCGGCTGTAAATGGGTACCTGACTCTGCTCGTGAGTTAGGTAATGCAAAGGCAGCGGGGTTATTGGAAATAACCGGTTACCCAACCCCATAAAGCGGAGACATAGCATAGTAAAGTCTCTAGCACTTCTCTCCTATACTGCAGTACCTGCAATGAAATTACCTTAACCTTTTTTTTTTCAAAGAAATTCGCAGACCAGCGTATTAATACAAATCGTCCGTACAGGGGAGATAGATTCCGACATGTAGACTCCGAGAACAGATAACTACCAATATAAGGGCCGGTAAGATTTAACATGGCTAGAAGAAATTATGTTATTACAAGTACACATTATATGATTTCACATCCTCTCTTACTCCGTTTAGTTACCTTGTATCTCTTATGAGGCAAAGAAAGACTAGAACTTACTTCTCCCTAAGGCATGTCGTACACGGTTGGGAATATGTCTGACAGCATCACCATGTAAAAGAAATTGCCACATAGACAACGACTGCAAGAATATAGAAATTCTTTGTTCTAGCTTCCTACATGTAGCCGAGCTACAGTGGTGGCTCCCTGTGAAAGGGAGAAAGTTAATGCTAACTTTCTCCTTTCTTCTCCTCCCCTCATATAGAGTTTAAATAAATAGATTCTAAACACTGAGCGAGCAAAATGATTAGATAACTTGGCATGGAGGGGAATGTAGGAACAGGGTAATGAAAACATTCATTAAAATGATGAACAACGCCAGACAAAGAGGATGATCGTAGAGAAGACAGGAGGGCAGCACATTGCTGACCTTGCAGGCTTTCATGCAAGAAAACCTGAAGAAAATCGGTCAATTAAAGAACAGATGTGGTAAAAAATCGAAGAATCCACTAGACAGAAGAAGGCAGAAGTTAGAACAGTGTGCTGGTAAAAATAAGCTTTTAAAGATCGACCTAGCTGTCAGTTTGATTTCATAACCTGGCATTGAACGTCACAAGCTTAGACAACAGACCTGCTGTTGCTCGAAATATTAAGTTAAACAGGTTAATACCGTGTTTCTCAAGCGGTGTGCCTCGGCTCCTGAGATAAACCCTCTGTGGATGGGAAGGAGCGAAGCTCCTGACCGGGTTGGAAGGAAAGTCCACAGGCTCCACAGCCTCGCAATGACATGTCATTGGGCCGAAGGGCTGAAAGCCCAAATGCCGCTGGTTAAAAAAAAAAATCAATGTGTGCCGCAAAAATTGTGTAAATTTACTACATGAAGTATATTTTTAGTGATCATGTTATATAAAAACTGATCTTACAGCTTGAATTCATTCAATAATAATTGGAGCTATAAACTTCTTTGAACAACAATAGATATACTTCAAAATTATTTTAAACAATTAAAAGAAAGTGAATTGAGAGTTTTCTTTATTCTAAAGTACCCAAAAATTAGCGTATTTAATTAGTATATATCACTGTAATTTTTTTATTCAGGTGCAGGGGTCAGATATTGTGGCCGGGCAGGGTAGTGGGGGTTGCTGTTTAACTCGAGAGTATTAGATTTTGATTACTAGCTAGCCTGCTAGAGGTGATGATTTCTCTCTACAGACTTACAGGAATTTTACCAGGTTCGGGGACAATCCTCTATGATGTTTTATTTTTAGAGCATATGGTTATTATTTGTGTTGCACCTGCAACGATTAGCTTTGGCATGATCCTTTAATAATTGGTATGATGGCTAACTGCAAACATATGATTCGTCAACAGCATTTGTGTTCAATGAAAACAAATGTTTATTCAATTTCCAACAAGAACTGGGTTAAGTCAAATGGTAACCACACCAAATTTGCATAATAGCATGTTGACATTTAATAAACAAGCATAAAAAGTCAATGCATTATTTTAATGATGCAATATTCCTTATTGCATCTCGTAATCTTTTCAAGTTGCTAAAACATGGCGCGGCTCCTCTATCCTTCTAGTGTTTCCTTCGTTTATTTGTTAATGTGGTCTAGACTTCACGTTTTTT
Organism: Oreohelix idahoensis; assembly: GCA_024509875.1. Lineage (NCBI taxonomy): Eukaryota > Metazoa > Mollusca > Gastropoda > Stylommatophora > Oreohelicidae > Oreohelix > Oreohelix idahoensis. The sequence continues at coordinate 100,217 of JAMPIV010011944.1, forward strand.
CTTATCTCTTCATTTCAATGAAGAGCCAAACTTTCTCTTTATTCATTAGTATTCCTTAGTTTTGACTTTCTCTCAGCTTAAGGACCTTCATTCTTGGTAAAAGGTTCAGATAAATGCCTGGGTTTACAATTCTTTACCCAGTTTTCGAGCGTAGCTCCGTTTCAGTTATGACTGTGGGCTCTAACAGTTATTGCATGCAATTCTTAGCACTACTTACGTTTCTCGTGAATTCACAAATCATCGCATTCTACATTTCGAAGTTACACAGTTGCATTAATTGTGCGAAGTCAATCTCCTCTATAGAATATCACTGAGCAAAGAGAATTACGTCTTGTCTCCACCGCTCTAAATTCATTACTGACTAAAAAAAAATGGCTTCGTCTCTTGTTCATTCCGGGGAAAAAAGACTCAGCCTAACCATTGGTGGGAAAATCACGTGACCAATGCTTGGCGTAAGCGAAGCTACCCTAATTAATGCTTGGCGTTACGAAGCGAAGCTTAGCCTAAAATAATGCGTGGCTTTTCGAAGCTAACCTGGTTTAATTAAACATCTGCGCCAAGACTTTTTTAATCTTCTGTTTCTATAAAAATTTATTTTATATGTTAATATAGCCTGTATCTGAAAACTTACGGTATACGCGGTTACATACAGATCCCGGGGCCCTGCAAATGTATCCCGTAGGGAGACATTTGAGTACTATCAATAACAAAAATCCATCCCCAAAAATTTCTAAGTTCAAAAAAATTTTCAGAAAAATTTAAAGTTCAAAAATTTTTCTAAGTCCAAAAATATTTCCAAAAAATTTAATTTAATTCCTATACTGGGGTCCTATGTCTATATGAGGTCGTCTGCTATGTAAAAAAAACTAGTAGTGGACATCAACTTCAAAAAGTGTAACTTATTCATCACATCATAATATTTTTCACCAAATTTACAAATTGGCAACACTGCCTAACAAAATCTGCAAAACACTCATAAGGTCATCACTAAAAAAATGTGACGAGTGGCAACACTGGGGAATGAACAATAAACTATCTTATTTGCAGAACTTGGCTGGATTATCATAATCTATTACATTTCATTCAAAAATATAGTTGATTACATTCTCTTGGATGTGGTGGGGGTGTTATCTCTTTTCTGTACTGTTATTTGCTCCATATTAAAAGCCTGCAAGTACTAAAAAAATCTTTTTTTTTTTTTTTTTTTTTTAGTGAATGAGCCACTTGCTCATTTTTTCATGTAGAAAACATCTCTAAACATAATATGCATATTTATCATACGATAATACAACCAGCATCATTTTTATAAGTAATCATTTTTCACAATAAAAGCATTAAAACCTCATGGCTTATCCTTATTTATTTATTTGTATGTTTCCTTGTTATAGACATTTTCCAAATGGTAAGTGTATAAACTCGTTCTAAGTCCGTCACTGTAGAAAATGTTCTATATTACATTTTTTTTCTTCAAAATATGTGATGTTTGTCTCTAATATCCGTACGTCTGGTGGTGATCCTGTCCATTAGTCAGTTATTTCTAATCATTCCTTCTTTTCTGTCAATACAGTATTTTTTTTCTGTGAACTCTGTCCTAGAAATATTATTTTATATATATATTTATTCTTCAACGATCTTCTTTGACTTACCATACATCAATTTTCAAACATCAAATTATTCAGCAACCAACAGACGAATGTGTTACTATCATTTTATGAAATATAAGGGAAAAGAAAAAATATAGTTTCCAAATCATCATGAATTTTCTACATTGGGTTCCGTATTACTTTATTTTCTCTTTTAAGACAACTGCTTATACTTTTGACAATATGTATCCATGTTGTCACTCTCGAGGCATCCTTGTATACAATTTATATTTGTCTCCTTTTTTTTTTTTTTTCATAACACCAATGTATCATTTATGGTGTACCAATATCATTGTATCTATTCTAGTCCTCCTGTTATCTTGAGAATTCATCCTTAGTAACTCCCTATGTACCTTATCTAGCAATACATTTATGCAAAACACATCAAACAATTATTTATGGAAAAATTTAACTGAGATGTAAGAACTTTTGACAATATGAGATGAAAAAAAAATTTTGGGGTCATCACTCAAAAAATGTGACATAGAAAGGAAGAAAAAATATTCAATTGATCGTGAGGAATCTACAATATTCTTATAAGACAAAGTTCCTTGCACTCTGACTACTATTTAACCATATTATTTCTGGTTATCCTTGCATACAGTGTACCATTTCCATTTCCTTTATAAGTCCAATTCATCGCTCATGGTGCTCCAATATTTTAAAATGTGGATCCTTCCTATTCCTCTTATTCTGTACTGGAAATATATCCTTATTAATTGTCCATGTACTATATCTGTGACATGTCTGTCCTTGGGATAACGTTATTTTCTTATCCAATATCCTCGGGGTGAGCAAATCTCAGTATGTCCAATTTCATCAACCATTTATTTATTTTCTCTCCTGTAATTCTGGGTATGTTATGAGTATAGTACATTGTCAATTTATTCTAACTATCTTACAACATTCTGTAATTCGTGATAAGGAATAGTCATTTGTTATACAACAATGTTCATATTACAAAGGCAATGAGCAAAAATCAAAAAAAAAAAGATATCTTCTCCAAAAATGCGGATGTATCTCTATTTCCTTTACCTCTGGGTGTAGCAATTATTCAGTCATTATTTTTTTTCTCCATTATTTAATCTCCATTTTGTGTCCTTAGTACCTGTGGTTCCATGGGATTATCATATTTCATTTATGTCTCTTGTCTACTGATAATCCTTCAATAATGACTTCAAATATGGTCCTCATATGTGCAACAATCATCTGCTCTGATTTGTTCCATGGTATTCATCAAATATTCTATTATATCCTTGTCTTATCTCGTAACCACGAAAGACTAAGATTATTCCTCCTCCAATGTTAATGTGGGGGATTTTGTGCATCAACATTTCAACAAAATCTCAGCTGTGACAACATAAAGTTTCACCTTAATATAAAATGTCATCTTCATCATACATAACCTGTTGCTTCTTCATCTCATGTGTCATTAGTGGTTATCATGCGGTAATGGGGTATTTCATTTGCTAGGTCAGCATGTGCAAATGCTATTTCTTTAACATGGGCAAAGGCATCATCAACAAATAGGTGCAATTTGTTCAATCTGGGGTTAGCATATACTAATGCTCTCAAGGGATTCTTCATTTGCAGAAATTCAGCATGCGCAAATGTCATTGGGGTATTTGTGATAGGCAGTAAAATTTTTGACAGTACTAATATACATCTGGGTCTAAAATAATAATGTACATTTGAAATAATCCTGTGGAGAAAAATAGCATAACCTACAATACTAGTTTTGGGTATGAATTATGTGCTGTTGAGAGATGTCATAGTATGAACAGTATGATTGATCAAGGTGATAGATATAAAGGAGTTTAGCATAATATAGATCAAAGAAATATTAGTATGGGGTAAGAAAACAAAACTACTGGTGTACAGTGTCTGCATGAAAATACAGGACTCTGGATCTGCAAGGACAAGAAGTCTGGTGAATGAAACATGGAATATGATTCGTTTCAAAAGTAGAGATCAATGTTACAACAGAATAGTATGACACATGTGTTATAGGTAAAGTTGTGTAACATTCTGAATATCAAAAACTGTCTGACTAATAAGGGTGTCTGTAAACAAAGAACATTGTATCATCTGTGTCATCTTTATTTCAATAATCCAAATAAAATGTCTAACTAGAATCCTCCGTGGGCTGGTCTTGATTTCTTTCTGGGCATCATTATTCTAAGGCTGGAAAAAATAACTTTCTCAGTGAGGCTTTGACATCTTAGTCTGTAAGCAAGTCATTTGAACTGTCCAAGACTGAAAATAGAGTACATGGGGGAGAGTTAGTACATTGTTAAAAATTAAGTGCACATTCGCGGTGACGGTACATGGGATGGCATGTACATTGAAGACTTGAGGGGCGTGTCTCAGCAAAGTTTTAGTAGTTCCTTCAGTTTTTCTCTGCCATCTCTAACCTTGCAATGTCCCGACTGCTTAGGCGAGCATCATACTGAGTAGCAGTGGTGACGGGTGTGATAGGCGACGACACTGCATTTGCTGATTGTTGGGACACTGAGGACATTGACGAATGCGGTGATGGCTTAACATCTTTTGATTGCGGTGATGGTTTCACTGTGGTTAGGGGTTGTATGGCTGGAACATCTGTTGGTTTTGAGGCAGGTATATGTTTCGCCTTGATTTTTCTTCTGACCTGGTTGTGCTGAACGTTAGCACCGGTTACAATGGGCACAGTAATTTGCACACTGTTGTTTTTGACTAGTTGAGATGAGGCTAACACTTCTCGGCTTGGTTTTGGAACATGATTGCGTTTCTTCAGAATCTTTCGTCTGATATAGTTGTGCTGTATACGCGGAATTTTGTTGCTAGGGATTGAGTCATCAGATTCTGTTTTATAGGCGCGTTTGACGCTGGAGCTGACTGGTACAAATAATGTACTATCCGCATCACTGGTTTCAATAGAACTAGCTGTATCAATGTCTGTTTCTTGTTCGTATAATTCTACCATTTCTCTGTCATTATGTTCGTTGGGGTCTGACAAAGCTGTGCCGGGGTTGACACTGTAATTTCTCATTTCTTGTTGAGTTTCGTCTTCATAAAGATTGCTGGTATATGGTTCAACAATCTGCTTGGGTATAGTTTCTTCAGGATCTGATTGTTTTGAACGAGCAATCTTGTTCTTGTGGTATAGCAGTGTTTGGTTTTCACTAGTGTTAAAACTAGAACTGCCTGAACTGGGGGTGTGATAGGTATCAGCTGACGATTATCACTGCGGGAGTAAGTTTGAGTGTGGATATAAGGTGCTTGGTTGTTGTCATCGTGTGACGTCTGAGGCATTATTTCTTCATTTCTAATGCGCAGGTCTCTGTCCTGGAGTCGATTACGCAATTCAAGTGGTGGGATATCTTCTTCGCTTTCGGACGAGTCTCGTTGTTGTCTTGCTCGATGTATTTCATCTGTGGGTGGTCTGGGTATGTGGTCGTCTTGGTAAAATTCAGAGTCTGTCGTCTCTGACTCTGATATGTCAGACGAATCTGTGCTGGATGGATTATAATTTAGGGTGGCTTTTCTGACTGGTCTTGTATTTGTCGTCAGAGGCGGAATGGGCCGGTGATTATCAATTTTTTATTTGTTTTACGTGAGCTTTTGTTTGGTGTTGTTTCTCTTCATTCCAAATAATGAAAGTTTACAGGCGTAGTTTGTTTCATGATTTTGTAGCCATCTAACCATCGGTCATCGAATTTTGAACTGCGTACATGTTTCTTGTAGTATACTCTGTCTCCTATTTTGTATGTTGGTAGCTTGGCTGATTTATCATGTTGTTTCTGTTTCTTGTGAAATGCCTTCTGCGTATTTCGTTGTGCAATCTGGTGAGCTTTATACTTTTCTTGAAGGATTATTTCGATGGGGTCTTCTCCCATGTATTTTCTTTGTGGGCGAAGTAGGTTGTCTAACGGAAAGTTTGGTTCTCTTCCGTATAGCATGAGAAAGGGTGACATTCCTGTGGTATCGTTCACGTTTACTCGGATGGCTTCAAGAGCTTGGTTAATGTATAGGTCCCAGTATTGGTGGTTCCCCTTGATATATTTGCTAATAATATCATGTAGGGTGGCGTGCATGCGTTCATTTCTGCCATTTGCATTTGGGCAATAATAAGTGGTTGTAGTATGCTCAATATTCAGCTGGTGTAAGGTGGCTTTAAATGGGTTACCTATAAACTGTTTACCGTTGTCTGAAATGATTCGTTTTGGACAGCCATGCCTGGGAATGAATTCTTGTAAAAAAATTTGCGTGATGGACTGCGATGTGGCATCACTGAGTGGGTAACTTTCTGGCCAAACAGAGTATTGGTCAACTATGTGCAGGAGGTATTTGTTGCCTGATTGGGTGAGTGGGTAAGGACCTGATAAGTCAATGCTCACTGTTTGCATGGGGTAATGGGAAGGTTGCATTTCTTGAAGGGGAATTAAATGTGGCTTCATGTTTCTCAATTTACATGTTCTACAGGTGGCTACATATTCTGTAATGTCCTTGTAGAAAGTTTGCCAATAATACCTTTTCTTTATGACATCAATTGTTTTGTCTCTTCCCATGTGCCCGTTGTTATCATGAAACTGTAGCAATACTTCTGGGACTAGATGTGCTGGAATGACTTTTCTTAGTGTCCCTTCTTGTTTCTGATCAATATAGTATAGAATTCCATCCGTTGGGTGTACTGTAAAATCTTTACTTTTTGTTGGGTTTTCTTTCACGTATGTGAGCAGCTTGACAATTTCTGCATCTTTCGCTTGTTCTACTCTCATGTCAAACATCTCTTGGCTTTCTTCTTCTACTTGAGTGGCGGAATCTGAGGTACTTCTTCGACTTGATGAAGTAATTTCATTAATTTCTTTAGCATTATCGTCAATCTCTGAGGATGTGCCATCATTTTTTGACTCTATTTGTTTTCACTTCAGTTTCATCATCATATTTAATCCTGGATAAGAGGTCTGCACAGGTGTTCATTTCGCCTGGGATATGTTCGATAGTGGTGTCGTAGGACTGTAAATTCATTGCCCATGTCTGTAACTTCTTTGGCTGTTCTTGTGTTTTGGTGAGCCAGTTAACCAAAGGTTGATGATCAGTTCTTATAATGAGTTTAGTTCCTCTGACGTAAAAGTCAAACTTTTGTACTGCATAGTGAATAGCATATGCTTCTTTCTCAGTGGTGGTCCACCGTTTTTTGTGACTTTGACAATGCGTGGGATAGGAATGCAATGGGTTTCTCATTTGGAATGTTTGGTAGGATGGGTGTTTCATCTTCTAGTACAGGTTGGACCAAACAAGCACCAATTGCGTTATCTGAGGCATCGGCGTATAGTATCATGGGCTGAGAAATATCTGGATGTCCAAGCAGTGGGATGGTGGTTAGGGCATTTTTTAGATACTCAAAGGATCTCTGGCAGTCTTCTGTCCATTTGAAGCGTGCATACTTGCGGGTAAGGGCTATCAAAGGCTCTGCTGCTCTGGAGAAATTGATGATGTGGCGTCTATAGTACCCTATTGTACCAATAAATGAGCGTGTTTGTCTCACCGTCTTGGGGCTAGGCATTTCTCTTATGGCTTTGACTTTATCTTCATCAGGTCTGACGCCATGTCTATTGATGACAAAGCCTAAATATTTTGTTTCTGTCTTTAGAAACTCACACTTCGACAGTTTTAACTTTATTTGGTGATGCCTGAGTCTATCAAACACTGTTTCAACCTTGCGGAGGTGGTCTTCCATCGTGCCTGCGGTATGTATCAGGATATCGTCTATGTATGCCAGGGCAAATGGATGTAGACCCTTTAACACTTCATCCATGAGTGACATATATGTTGCTGGAGATCCTTTAGACCAAATGGCATAACATTCCAAAAAAAACTTCCCATATGTGAACAGAATGTGGATTTCTGTTTTGCCTCAGGTGTCATGGGGATGCACCAAAAGCCTGACCTTGCATCAAGTGTGGTAAAGTATGTAGACTTTCCTAACGTCGCAAGTAGATCGTCTATCCTGGGGAGGGGGTAGGAAATGACTTTTGTGATTTTGTTAAGGGCACGGTAGTCGCAGCAAAAGCGACTGGAGCCGTCTTTCTTTCTTTGTTACGATCACTATGGGTGAGGACCATTGGGAACGGGATCTTTCGATGATTCCTGCCTGTAGCATTTCATTTATAGACCTTTCCACGAGTTCTCTATTATTTTTCAAGGGCGTATGATAGGGTTTCATATGTATTGGCTCCTCTGTGGTTGTTTGAATGTCCATTGTGACAGTGTTAGTTCTGCCTAATTCCATGTCATTGAGTGCGAATACATCTTGGTGCTTTTCTACAAACGTTTTCAAACGTTGCTTATTATCTTCTGTGGCATTCAGGGTTGCAAGTAACTGAGCTATTCTCTCTCTGTATTTATGATCTGCTATGATATCTCTGGTCTGTCTTGATGCCTCCGTTTCATTCCCATAATTTTGGGACATTTTTCTTGCATCTTGTGAAAATCTCTGCTCCTGGTATGTGGCTTTCTTTTGCGTAGTTCTTTGCCGTTCATTGGGCTGTGCTTGGTACTGTCTCCTCTGCCATGTACTGTGTGCATTTCCATTTGTCACTGCATTTACTGCATATTCAGTTCTTGTTATACTGCTGGGGTAGTCGTTGTTGTGCCATTTTTTTCTGATTATTTCTGTCAAACTGCGCTTATCCGCGTATGTTACTGTATTTCTTCTGTTTGTGCTATAGGGCTGTCTTCTTTCCCTGGGCGAAAATTTTTCATTCTTTCTGTTTCCAACTTTTGGCTGCTATAGTAATCCTCCTGTGGTATAGTCATATAAGAATTCTTCCTTTTCTTCGGAAATTTCAATTGGTTTTGGGACTTTATCATATCCACCTGTTTTTGAGTTATATTGATACTCCATGGGGCATGTATCACTGTCTTGTCGCTTTGGATATCCTCCTGGCAAGACAATTTCTGTTTCTCTGTTACTCTGTGATATACAGCACTTCATCTTTTCTCTTGGTGTGCTGGGGCGCAAGAATGAGTAATTATAGTCATTTTCATACTGTGGCCTTTCTCTTCTTATGTATGGACTGGTTCGTTTCTGCCCCACTTTGGTTGGGAGCTGTGGGTGTAACATGACTGGTGACTGATGTCTTACTGCCTTTTTTTCTGGCCTTATAACTGTGTTTACTTTCCGTGTACTAATGGTATTATCTACTGATTTACTGTGATTTGTGGTTAGCATAATATGACATTGGTTTTGTTATGTAATAAAATTGACGTATTCCAAACAACTGTGCCTCTATCCAGAGCCGAATTCTCAATACATTCTGATATTGAATATGTCAGGAATATCCCCCCTATAAGTTCAAACAATTATTGTGAAAACAGAGACCATCCACAAAATTACTAACTCCCACAGCACGAAATCGCAGTACAAATAACCATAGTACACGGAAAGTAAACAGTTATAAGGCTTATGCAGAAAAAGGCAGTAACATCAGTCACAGTTATGTTACACCACAGCATACCCTACCCAGATGGCAGAAACGAACCAGTCCATACATAAGAAGAGAAAGGCCACAGTATGAAAATGACTATAATTACTCATTCTTGCGCCCCAGCACACCAAGAGAAAAGATGAAGTGCTGTATATCACAGAGTAACAGAGAAACAGAAATTGTCTTGCCAGGAGGATATCCAAAGCGACAAGACAGTGATACATGCCCCATGGAGTATCAATATAACTCAAAAACATGGGTGGATATGATAAAGTCCCAAAACCAATTGAAACTAACGAAGAAAAGGAAGAATTCTTATATGACTATACCACAGGAGGATACTATAGCAGCAAAGTTGGAAACAGAAAGAATGAAAAATTTTCGCCCAGGGAAAGAAGACAGCCCTATAGCACAAACAGAAGAAATACAGTAACGTACGCGGATAAGCGCAGTTACGACAGAAATAATCAGAAAAAAATGGCACAAACAACGACTACCCCAGAAAATATAATAAGAAATGAATATACAGTAAATGCAGTGACAAATGGAAATGCACACAGTACATGGCAGAGGAGACAGTACCAAGCACAGCCCAATGAACGGCAAAGAACTACGCAAAAGAAAGCCACATACCAGGAGCAGGAGCAGAGATTTTCACAAGATGCAAGAAAAATGTCCCAAAATTATGGGAATGAAACGGAGGCATCAAGACAGACCAGAGATATCATAGCAGATCATAAATACAGAGAGAGAATAGCTCAGTTACTTGCAACCCTGAATGCCACAGAAGATAATAAGCAACGTTTGAAAACGTTTGTAGAAAAGCACCAAGATGTATTCGCACTCAATGACATGGAATTAGGCAGAACTAACACTGTCACAATGGACATTCAAACAACCACAGAGGAGCCAATACATATGAAACCCTATCATACGCCCTTGAAAAATAGAGAACTCGTGGAAAGGTCTATAAATGAAATGCTACAGGCAGGAATCATCGAAAGATCCCGTTCCCAATGGTCCTCACCCATAGTGATCGTACCAAAGAAAGACGGCTCCAGTCGCTTTTGCTGCGACTACCGTGCCCTTAACAAAATCACAAAAGTCATTTCCTACCCCCTCCCCAGGATAGACGATCTACTTGCGACGTTAGGAAAGTCTACATACTTTACCACACTTGATGCAAGGTCAGGCTTTTTGGTGCATCCCCATGACACCTGAGGCAAAACAGAAATCCACATTCTGTTCACATATGGGAAGTTTTTTTTTGGAATGTTATGCCATTTGGTCTAAAAGGATCTCCAGCAACATATATGTCACTCATGGATGAAGTGTTAAAGGGTCTACATCCATTTGCCCTGGCATACATAGACGATATCCTGATACATACCGCAGGCACGATGGAAGACCACCTCCGCAAGGTTGAAACAGTGTTTGATAGACTCAGGCATCACCAAATAAAGTTAAAACTGTCGAAGTGTGAGTTTCTAAAGACAGAAACAAAATATTTAGGCTTTGTCATCAATAGACATGGCGTCAGACCTGATGAAGATAAAGTCAAAGCCATAAGAGAAATGCCTAGCCCCAAGACGGGGAGACAAACACGCTCATTTATTGGTACAATAGGGTACTATAGACGCCACATCATCAATTTCTCCAGAGCAGCAGAGCCTTTGATAGCCCTTACCCGCAAGTATGCACGCTTCAAATGGACAGAAGACTGCCAGAGATCCTTTGAGTATCTAAAAAATGCCCTAACCACCATCCCACTGCTTGGACATCCAGATATTTCTCAGCCCATGATACTATACGCCGATGCCTCAGATAACGCAATTGGTGCTTGTTTGGTCCAACCTGTACTAGAAGATGAAACACCCATCCTACCAAACATTCCAAATGAGAAACCCATTGCATTCCTATCCCACGCATTGTCAAAGTCACAAAAACGGTGGACCACCACTGAGAAAGAAGCATATGCTATTCACTATGCAGTACAAAAGTTTGACTTTTACGTCAGAGGAACTAAACTCATTATAAGAACTGATCATCAACCTTTGGTTAACTGGCTCACCAAAACACAAGAACAGCCAAAGAAGTTACAGACATGGGCAATGAATTTACAGTCCTACGACACCACTATCGAACATATCCCAGGCGAAATGAACACCTGTGCAGACCTCTTATCCAGGATTAAATATGATGATGAAACTGAAGTGAAAACAAATAGAGTCAAAAATGATGGCACATCCTCAGAGATTGACGATAATGCTAAAGAAATTAATGAAATTACTTCATCAAGTCGAAGAAGTACCTCAGATTCCGCCACTCAAGTAGAAGAAGAAAGCCAAGAGATGTTTGACATGAGAGTAGAACAAGCGAAAGATGCAGAAATTGTCAAGCTGCTCACATACGTGAAAGAAAACCCAACAAAAAGTAAAGATTTTACAGTACACCCAACGGATGGAATTCTATACTATATTGATCAGAAACAAGAAGGGACACTAAGAAAAGTCATTCCAGCACATCTAGTCCCAGAAGTATTGCTACAGTTTCATGATAACAACGGGCACATGGGAAGAGACAAAACAATTGATGTCATAAAGAAAAGGTATTATTGGCAAACTTTCTACAAGGACATTACAGAATATGTAGCCACCTGTAGAACATGTAAATTGAGAAACATGAAGCCACATTTAATTCCCCTTCAAGAAATGCAACCTTCCCATTACCCCATGCAAACAGTGAGCATTGACTTATCAGGTCCTTACCCACTCACCCAATCAGGCAACAAATACCTCCTGCACATAGTTGACCAATACTCTGTTTGGCCAGAAAGTTACCCACTCAGTGATGCCACATCGCAGTCCATCACGCAAATTTTTTTACAAGAATTCATTCCCAGGCATGGCTGTCCAAAACGAATCATTTCAGACAACGGTAAACAGTTTATAGGTAACCCATTTAAAGCCACCTTACACCAGCTGAATATTGAGCATACTACAACCACTTATTATTGCCCAAATGCAAATGGCAGAAATGAACGCATGCACGCCACCCTACATGATATTATTAGCAAATATATCAAGGGGAACCACCAATACTGGGACCTATACATTAACCAAGCTCTTGAAGCCATCCGAGTAAACGTGAACGATACCACAGGAATGTCACCCTTTCTCATGCTATACGGAAGAGAACCAAACTTTCCGTTAGACAACCTACTTCGCCCACAAAGAAAATACATGGGAGAAGACCCCATCGAAATAATCCTTCAAGAAAAGTATAAAGCTCACCAGATTGCACAACGAAATACGCAGAAGGCATTTCACAAGAAACAGAAACAACATGATAAATCAGCCAAGCTACCAACATACAAAATAGGAGACAGAGTATACTACAAGAAACATGTACGCAGTTCAAAATTCGATGACCGATGGTTAGATGGCTACAAAATCATGAAACAAACTACGCCTGTAAACTTCATTATTTGGAATGAAGAGAAACAACACCAAACAAAAGCTCACGTAAAACAAATAAAAATTGATAATCACCGGCCCATTCCGCCTCTGACGACAAATACAAGACCAGTCAGAAAAGCCACCCTAAATTATAATCCATCCAGCACAGATTCGTCTGACATATCAGAGTCAGAGACGACAGACTCTGAATTTTACCAAGACGACCACATACCCAGACCACCCACAGATGAAATACATCGAGCAAGACAACAACGAGACTCGTCCGAAAGCGAAGAAGATATCCCACCACTTGAATTGCGTAATCGACTCCAGGACAGAGACCTGCGCATTAGAAATGAAGAAATAATGCCTCAGACGTCACACGATGACAACAACCAAGCACCTTATATCCACACTCAAACTTACTCCCGCAGTGATAAATCGTCAGCTGATACCTATCACACCCCCAGTTCAGGCAGTTCTAGTTTTAACACTAGTGAAAACCAAACACTGCTATACCACAAGAACAAGATTGCTCGTTCAAAACAATCAGATCCTGAAGAAACTATACCCAAGCAGATTGTTGAACCATATACCAGCAATCTTTATAAAGACGAAACTCAACAAGAAATGAGAAATTACAGTGTCAACCCCGGCACAGCTTTGTCAGACCCCAACGAACATAATGACAGAGAAATGGTAGAATTATACGAACAAGAAACAGACATTGATACAGCTAGTTCTATTGAAACCAGTGATGCGGATAGTACATTATTTGTACCAGTCAGCTCCAGCGTCAAACGCGCCTATAAAACAGAATCTGATGACTCAATCCCTAGCAACAAAATTCCGCGTATACAGCACAACTATATCAGACGAAAGATTCTGAAGAAACGCAATCATGTTCCAAAAACCAAGCCGAGAAGTGTTAGCCTCATCTCAACTAGTCAAAAACAACAGTGTGCAAATTACTGTGCCCATTGTAACCGGTGCTAACGTTCAGCACAACCAGGTCAGAAGAAAAATCAAGGCGAAACATATACCTGCCTCAAAACCAACAGATGTTCCAGCCATACAAACCCCTACCACAGTGAAACCATCACCGCAATCAAAAGATGTTAAGCCATCACCGCATTCGTCAATGTCCTCAGTGTCCCAACAATCAGCAAATGCAGTGTCGTCGCCTATCACACCCGTCACCACTGCTACTCAGTATGATGCTCGCCTAAGCAGTCGGGACATTGCAAGGTTAGAGATGGCAGAGAGAAACTGAAGGAACTACTAAAACTTTGCTGAGACACGCCCCTCAAGTCTTCAATGTACATGCCATCCCATGTACCGTCACCGCGAATGTGCACTTAATTTTTAACAATGTACTAACTCTCCCCATGTACTCTATTTTCAGTCTTGGACAGTTCAAATGACTTGCTTACAGACTAAGATGTCAAAGCCTCACTGAGAAAGTTATTTTTTCCAGCCTTAGAATAATGATGCCCAGAAAGAAATCAAGACCAGCCCACGGAGGATTCTAGTTAGACATTTTATTTGGATTATTGAAATAAAGATGACACAGATGATACAATGTTCTTTGTTTACAGACACCCTTATTAGTCAGACAGTTTTTGATATTCAGAATGTTACACAACTTTACCTATAACACATGTGTCATACTATTCTGTTGTAACATTGATCTCTACTTTTGAAACGAATCATATTCCATGTTTCATTCACCAGACTTCTTGTCCTTGCAGATCCAGAGTCCTGTATTTTCATGCAGACACTGTACACCAGTAGTTTTGTTTTCTTACCCCATACTAATATTTCTTTGATCTATATTATGCTAAACTCCTTTATATCTATCACCTTGATCAATCATACTGTTCATACTATGACATCTCTCAACAGCACATAATTCATACCCAAAACTAGTATTGTAGGTTATGCTATTTTTCTCCACAGGATTATTTCAAATGTACATTATTATTTTAGACCCAGATGTATATTAGTACTGTCAAAAATTTTACTGCCTATCACAAATACCCCAATGACATTTGCGCATGCTGAATTTCTGCAAATGAAGAATCCCTTGAGAGCATTAGTATATGCTAACCCCAGATTGAACAAATTGCACCTATTTGTTGATGATGCCTTTGCCCATGTTAAAGAAATAGCATTTGCACATGCTGACCTAGCAAATGAAATACCCCATTACCGCATGATAACCACTAATGACACATGAGATGAAGAAGCAACAGGTTATGTATGATGAAGATGACATTTTATATTAAGGTGAAACTTTATGTTGTCACAGCTGAGATTTTGTTGAAATGTTGATGCACAAAATCCCCCACATTAACATTGGAGGAGGAATAATCTTAGTCTTTCGTGGTTACGAGATAAGACAAGGATATAATAGAATATTTGATGAATACCATGGAACAAATCAGAGCAGATGATTGTTGCACATATGAGGACCATATTTGAAGTCATTATTGAAGGATTATCAGTAGACAAGAGACATAAATGAATTATGATAATCCCATGGAACCACAGGTACTAAGGACACAAAATGGAGATTAAATAATGGAGAAAAAAAAATAATGACTGAATAATTGCTACACCCAGAGGTAAAGGAAATAGAGATACATCCGCATTTTTGGAGAAGATATCTTTTTTTTTTTTTGATTTTTGCTCATTGCCTTTGTAATATGAACATTGTTGTATAACAAATGACTATTCCTTATCACGAATTACAGAATGTTGTAAGATAGTTAGAATAAATTGACAATGTACTATACTCATAACATACCCAGAATTACAGGAGAGAAAATAAATAAATGGTTGATGAAATTGGACATACTGAGATTTGCTCACCCCGAGGATATTGGATAAGAAAATAACGTTATCCCAAGGACAGACATGTCACAGATATAGTACATGGACAATTAATAAGGATATATTTCCAGTACAGAATAAGAGGAATAGGAAGGATCCACATTTTAAAATATTGGA
The DNA here is from genome assembly GCA_024509875.1 of Oreohelix idahoensis. Taxonomy (NCBI): domain Eukaryota; kingdom Metazoa; phylum Mollusca; class Gastropoda; order Stylommatophora; family Oreohelicidae; genus Oreohelix; species Oreohelix idahoensis. The sequence continues at coordinate 115,802 of JAMPIV010011944.1, forward strand.
GCACCATGAGCGATGAATTGGACTTATAAAGGAAATGGAAATGGTACACTGTATGCAAGGATAACCAGAAATAATATGGTTAAATAGTAGTCAGAGTGCAAGGAACTTTGTCTTATAAGAATATTGTAGATTCCTCACGATCAATTGAATATTTTTTCTTCCTTTCTATGTCACATTTTTTGAGTGATGACCCCAAAATTTTTTTTCATCTCATATTGTCAAAAGTTCTTACATCTCAGTTAAATGTTTCCATAAATAATTGTTTGATGTGTTTTGCATAAATGTATTGCTAGATAAGGTACATAGGGAGTTACTAAGGATGAATTCTCAAGATAACAGGAGGACTAGAATAGATACAATGATATTGGTACACCATAAATGATACATTGGTGTTATGAAAAAAAAAAAAAGGAGACAAATATAAATTGTATACAAGGATGCCTCGAGAGTGACAACATGGATACATATTGTCAAAAGTATAAGCAGTTGTCTTAAAAGAGAAAATAAAGTAATACGGAACCCAATGTAGAAAAATTCATGATGATTTGGAAACTATATTTTTCTTTTCCCTTATATTTCATAAAATGATAGTAACACATTCGTCTGTTGGTTGCTGAATAATTTGATGTTTGAAAATTGATGTATGGTAAGTCAAAGAAGATCGTTGAAAAATAAATATATATATAAAATAATTTTTCTAGGGAAGAGTTCACAAAAAAAAAATACTGTATTGACAGAAAAGAAGGAATGATTAGAAATAACTGACTAATGGACAGGATCACCACCAGACGTACGGATATTAGAGACAAACATCACATATTTTGAAGAAAAAAAAAAAAAAAATGTAATATAGAACATTTTCTACAGTGACGGACTTAGAACGAGTTTATACACTTACCATTTGGAAAATGTCTATAACAAGGAAACATACAAATAAATAAATAAGGATAAGCCATGAGGTTTTAATGCTTTTATTGTGAAAAATGATTACTTATAAAAATGATGCTGGTTGTATTATCGTATGATAAATATGCATATTATGTTTAGAGATGTTTTCTACATGTAATAATGAGCAAGTGGCTCATCCCAAAAAAAAAAAAAAAAAAAAAAAGATTTTTTTAGTACTTGCAGGCTTTTAATATGGAGCAAATAACAGTACAGAAAAGAGATAACACCCCCACCACATCCAAGAGAATGTAATCAACTATATTTTTGAATGAAATGTAATAGATTATGATAATCCAGCCAAGTTCTGCAAATAAGATAGTTTATTGTTCATTCCCCAGTGTTGCCACTCGTCACATTTTTTTTAGTGATGACCTTATGAGTGTTTTGCAGATTTTGTTAGGCAGTGTTGCCAATTTGTAAATTTGGTGAAAAATATTATGATGTGATGAATAAGTTACACTTTTTGAAGTTGATGTCCACTACTAGTTTTTTTTTACATAGCAGACGACCTCATATAGACATAGGACCCAGTATAGGAATTAAATTAAATTTTTTGGAAATATTTTTGGACTTAGAAAAAATTTTTGAACTTTAAATTTTTCTGAAAATTTTTTTGAACTTAGAAATTTTTGGGGATGGATTTTTGTTATTGATAGTACTCAAATGTCTCCCTACGGGATACATTTGCAGGGCCCGGGATCTGTATGTAACCGCGTATACCGTAAGTTTTCAGATACAGGCTATATTAACATATAAAATAAATTTTTATAGAAACAGAAGATTAAAAAAGTCTTGGCGCAGATGTTTAATTAACCAGGTTAGCTTCGAAAAGCCACGCATTATTTTAGGCTAAGCTTCGCTTCGTAACGCCAAGCATTAATTAGGGTAGCTTCGCTTACGCCAAGCATTGGTCACGTGATTTTCCCACCAATGGTTAGGCTGAGTCTTTTTTCCCCGGAATGAACAAGAGACGAAGCCATTTTTTTAGTCAGTAATGAATTTAGAGCGGTGGAGACAAGACGTAATTCTCTTTGCTCAGTGATATTCTATAGAGGAGATTGACTTCGCACAATTAATGCAACTGTGTAACTTCGAAATGTAGAATGCGATGATTTGTGAATTCACGAGAAACGTAAGTAGTGCTAAGAATTGCATGCAATAACTGTTAGAGCCCACAGTCATAACTGAAACGGAGCTACGCTCGAAAACTGGGTAAAGAATTGTAAACCCAGGCATATATCTGAACCTTTTACCAAGAATTAAGGTCCTTAAGCTGAGAGAAAGTCAAACTAAGGAATACTAATGAATAAGAGAAAGTTTGGCTCTTCATTGAAATGAAGAGATAAGAAAAACGTGAAGTCTAGACCACATTAACAAATAAACGAAGGAACACTAGAAGGATAGAGGAGCCGCGCCATGTTTTAGCAACTTGAAAAGATTACGAGATGCAATAAGGAATATGGCATCATTAAAATAATGCATTGACTTTTTATGCTTGTTTATTAAATGTCAACATGCTATTATGCAAATTTGGTGTGGTTACCATTTGACTTAACCCAGTTCTTGTTGGAAATTGAATAAACATTTGTTTCATTGAACACAAATGCTGTTGACGAATCATATGTTTGCAGTTAGCCATCATACCAATTATTAAAGGATCATGCCAAAGCTAATCGTTGCAGGTGCAACACAAATAATAACCATATGCTCTAAAAATAAAACATCATAGAGGATTGTCCCCGAACCTGGTAAATTCCTGTAAGTGTGTAGAGAGAAATCATCACCTCTAGCAGGCTAGCTAGTAATCAAAATCTAATACTCTCGAGTTAAACAGCAACCCCCACTACCCTGCCCGGCCACAATATCTGACCCCGCACCTGAATAAAAAATTACAGTGATATATACTAATTAAATACGCTAATTTTTGGGTACTTTAGAATAAAGAAAACTCTCAATTCCACTTTCTTTTAATTGTTTAAAATAATTTTGAAGTATATCTATTGTTGTTCAAAGAAGTTTATAGCTCCAATTATTATTGAATGAATTCAAGCTGTAAGATCAGTTTTATATAACATGATCACTAAAAATATACTTCATGTAGTAAATTTACACAATTTTTGCGGCACACATTGATTTTTTTTTTTAACCAGCGGCATTTGGGCTTTCAGCCCTTCGGCCCCATGACATGTCATTGCGAGGCTGTGGAGCCTGTGGACTTTCCTTCCAACCCGGTCAGGAGCTTCGCTCCTTCCCATCCACAGAGGGTTTATCTCAGGAGCCGAGGCACACCGCTTGAGAAACACGGTATTAACCTGTTTAACTTAATATTTCGAGCAACAGCAGGTCTGTTGTCTAAGCTTGTGACGTTCAATGCCAGGTTATGAAATCAAACTGACAGCTAGGTCGATCTTTAAAAGCTTATTTTTACCAGCACACTGTTCTAACTTCTGCCTTCTTCTGTCTAGTGGATTCTTCGATTTTTTACCACATCTGTTCTTTAATTGACCGATTTTCTTCAGGTTTTCTTGCATGAAAGCCTGCAAGGTCAGCAATGTGCTGCCCTCCTGTCTTCTCTACGATCATCCTCTTTGTCTGGCGTTGTTCATCATTTTAATGAATGTTTTCATTACCCTGTTCCTACATTCCCCTCCATGCCAAGTTATCTAATCATTTTGCTCGCTCAGTGTTTAGAATCTATTTATTTAAACTCTATATGAGGGGAGGAGAAGAAAGGAGAAAGTTAGCATTAACTTTCTCCCTTTCACAGGGAGCCACCACTGTAGCTCGGCTACATGTAGGAAGCTAGAACAAAGAATTTCTATATTCTTGCAGTCGTTGTCTATGTGGCAATTTCTTTTACATGGTGATGCTGTCAGACATATTCCCAACCTTGTACGACATGCCTTAGGGAGAAGTAAGTTCTATTCTTTCTTTGCCTCATAAGAGATACAAGGTAACTAAACGGAGTAAGAGAGGATGTGAAATCATATAATGTGTACTTGTAATAACATAATTTCTTCTAGCCATGTTAAATCTTACCGGCCCTTATATTGGTAGTTATCTGTTCTCGGAGTCTACATGTCGGAATCTATCTCCCCTGTACGGACGATTTGTATTAATACGCTGGTCTGCGAATTTCTTTGAAAAAAAAAAGGTTAAGGTAATTTCATTGCAGGTACTGCAGTATAGGAGAGAAGTGCTAGAGACTTTACTATGCTATGTCTCCGCTTTATGGGGTTGGGTAACCGGTTATTTCCAATAACCCCGCTGCCTTTGCATTACCTAACTCACGAGCAGAGTCAGGTACCCATTTACAGCCGGGTAGACAGGATCGTGGCACTACCAGGTTTCGAATCGGTAGCTTTGCCCTGAGAGGGAAAAAGATTTAATCACTCCGATAATCTTTGCCAATTTCTAGAAAATCTAAAATACTAAAACTAGCAGTGACAGGATACATCATGTGTAATCTAGTTTGTGTCGTATTATAATAACTACCTTATTAGTTTTTATACTTTCATATATTTCTATAAGAGAGTGAAGACAACAAGCAAAGCTGTCCTGGAAAAGCTAGGAAATAAAAGAGAATTAATGAAGAAGATCAAAGTTAGACTGCTCAAATATTTTGGCCATATAAAACGACATGTAACACCTTGCTGAAGATCGTAACGGAGGGAAGAGTTGTAGGATGAGAAGACAGGACTATAAGTCCTAAGATAACATCAAGAGATAGACAAGAAAGTCTCTATCACAGTGCATTGTCAGGAAAAGACAAAGAAGACGTAGGGGATCCATTGCAGTCTACCTTCGTTGTGGAGATGGTTGCTGATGATACTTTTAGATCGTTGTGACAAAACAGGGCGGCCCCTATCGATCTTTGTTTCTCTCCGGCAGTATCGGTACATTTGTGGCACTGATTTTTATTATGTGCTGTCAATTATCGCACTTTTCTTTCTTTCTTTAGTCGTTATTTTTCTGCTAAGTAGCAGATATTTGATTTTATCAAATCATTCGACACTAAAAAGTGATTATTAAATGTTGTTATTTGTAATTATACCAATTTAACTTCGATTCAATCATTTTAAATGTACTACATGTTTGTCTCAGTCAAAGTTACTACACACACACACTCTAAACAGGGTTATATTATAATAATAATTCCACTGATTAACTCAGGGGTGGGGGCTTAACGAGCAAGAATAAACCATTGCTTAAATTCTTCACAAAAGTTGTCGGCAGATTACAGAATTAACGTGCTCAGCAACAGCCAGCATTATTTTCGCTTATCTGAATATCTTGTGAAGACTCCCATGTGATAGAAGCTTTACTACTCTTCTATCTACGAGGGGCATTCAGAAAGTAATGCACCACATCGTTTTTCTCAGCTAATAATGAAGATAGAAGCATGAAATTGTGCACACTTCAAATATGGCATGTGCCAATTGTGTGCACCAAAATTGCGCCGCAAGCGGCCAAATAGTACGACTGCCCTAAACCGTTGAAATGAAGCGTGTTAGCAACTTGCGTTATAAGCAGCGAATTGTGATAGAATTTCTCGTTGCAGAGAAGGAAACTGTTGTGAACATTCACAAGCGTCTATGTGATGTGTATGGAAGTTTTGCAGTCGACAGGAGTACAGTCAGTCGCTGGGTTCAGAGAATCAAAGAATCAGGAAGTGGAGATACGGAGCTGCTTGATCGGCCGCGCTGTGGACATCCTGCCACAGCCACCAATGCAGAAATGTTGAAATGCGCTGAGGGCATTATTCTTACTGATAGGCGAATCACTATTCAACAATTGGCCTTACAGCTGTCAGTCAGCATTGGTAGTGCAAATGCAGTTGTAAAAACTCTCTGATTTTCTAAGGTTTGCGCAAGATGGGTTCCTCGAAGTCTCACAAATGACCACCGATTGCAAAGGAAAACAATTTCTTCTGAATTGTTGGGGCGTTTCAATGCTGATGGAGAGAACTTTTTGGCTAAGATCGTTACAGGTGACGAAACCTGGGCACATCATTTCGAACCTGAGACAAAAAGACAGTCAATGGAGTGGCATCATCCGCAATCACCACGAAGAAAGAAATTCAAGACAATTCCTTCAGCTGGAAAGGTCATGATCACTGTCGTTTGGGACATTGAAGATGTGATTCTTGTGGACGTTATGCCAAGAGGAGAGACAATCAATTTGCAAGCTTACATTAAGACATTGAAAAAACTCAATCAATGTTTTCGCAGAGTTCGGCTGCACAAGAATCCTGCAGACCGGCTTCTCCTTCACGACAATGCGCGCCCTCACACAAGTCTGGCAACACGGGAAGCAATCACCAAATTGGGTTGGACTGTACTACCCCATCCACCCTATAGTCCCGATTTGGCACCCTCTGATTTTCATCTATTTGGTCCACTTAAAGATGCACTCCGTGGGACAAGGTTTGAAGATAATGAAGGAGTGATTCCTGCAGCGAAGAAATGGCTACATGATCAAGACAAAATCTGGTACGGGTTAGGAATACAAGCACTTGTTTCGCGCTGGCATAAAGCCGTACAAGTTGATGGGGATTATGTTGAATAATACCGATGTTTACATGACATATTCATGTATATTGTGTATAAATTTCATGCTTTTTGAATAAACAGCTCCTGAGAAAAACGATGTGGTGCATTACTTTCTGAACGCCCCTCGTATATATATATATATATATATATATATATATATATATATATATATGTATATATATATATATATATATATATAATATATATTATATATATATATATATATATATATATATATATATATATATATATATATATATATATATATATATATATATATATATATATATATATATATATTCGGACTGGAATTGTTTTTAAAACAATCTTAATCGATTAATCACATTTGTTTGATCGAAGATTGATATATCAATTTTGAACAATTTGATAAATCATTAAAAAAATAAAGAACATCGTGGTGGTATTGTTCTCCCTGCTCTGCAATAGTGATCCAACAATGGCCAAATTTAGAATATAACAATGAGGGTCCTAAAAGGTATCAACCTTCGCTGTAGATTACTCTTGGCAGAGAAATTACGAGAATAATGATTGTTACGATGGTGTCTTTAGATGTTTAACACCCACCGTATGACCGGGTTCATAGGCTCTTCTAGGCTATATGTTTTCAGCACAACAGACTGGCAAAGGAACATGCATAAGTCATCGAATAACTCGTTGAGTGCAGCAGTACCACAATTTATTTCACTGACACAAGTGATGACATCAACAGTACATTTACAGCAAAGACAGTCACCTCTGGCCGATCACCACACGAACCAGAAAAACTATGGGTGGGGTATCTATGCATCTACACCCACGCCCATACTCAAATCCTTCTCTCGGCTCTCATATATCACTAGAGCACTAAATCACTAAATCACAACATGTCCGAATCACACAGAAACAGCTGTTGTCGACAGCATTCACAACTCTACTTGGAAACACATCTCTACACTTCAACATCTCTCACCCGACTCCCAAAACTCCACCTATCCCAGCTAACTCAATGTTAGCTCGTTCACTTCCACCTAAAACGAGACCAGTGACCATATCTCTCTCTCTCTCTCTCTCTCTCTCTCACTCTCTCTCCCAAACATCATGCGTAACCATTCCGCCAGCGAACACACGAAGCTCGCTACAATAAATAAACATACACCTTTCTATTCCCTACCCACACTAATCTCATCTACTACTGTTGCACAACAATGATGCTTTTACTTAAGGGAGCCTCACGGGATTTTAAAGATAATGATGCATAACAACTGATATTATCTAAGATGTCATGAACTTATTATTATCCGGCCACTTCTGTGAGGAAATGTATTCCCTCGTATCTCTGAGCCCCCAGGAGAAAGTGATATAGCAACTATTAATTTAATAGCTATATATGTGTGGTGGATTTTGATGTTAATTGGTAAAATGTGAATTTTATGCAGATGTGAGGTCAAGCTGTGAAGACCCCTGAGTCTAATAGATAATAGGGTTTGTGTTTTCAGGGAACCTTTCTGCTACCACCCTACAACCTCAACCTGCGAAGTATTTTATCCTAAGTATAATAATGGTGTATGTCTGTTATCTGACTAGTGTCTAGGGTAATGTGAAATGTGCTGTAATAAAATGATAACAAATACACCTAAGAACTCTATGAAAAGTAATTAACAACACCCAGAGTTAAGTTTTAAATGTGAAATCTTTTTTACAATTTATTGTTCCGGTACCACAATTTTGTGTATACTGGAATATTGAAACTCAAAATGATAATTCAAAGTATTTACATAAAATTGATTCAATTTATAACTGAGTATATTATTTTTCACAACTTTAATTAAATATGTCAATCTGGAACAGTGTCTATTTACTCTTGCTCCTATGAATGGGTAATGATTGAAAGAACGTCTGTCTTCATCATAATCTGAATGATCTAATATACATTTTGGAAATGAGAGTAGTTGAGTTTGATATATCAAGTGCCCGGAGACGATTTCTTAACTTAGTATCCTCTAGTATACAGGATGAATTATGTTCACATCACCAGCTTCCACTGCCAAGTCAGAATTCTGCTCTTGAAATATAGCAAGGAGGCACACAATCGATACTGCCTCAATTCTTTAGACGCAGAAGTATATACAGGTATAGGTTGACCTGGGCTCACTTTGAGTAATAGATGAAACCCTGCAACGATATAAATGCGTCCTACTCAACCTCTGATATACTCTCTCTTTCCCCAAATAATAAACATTTTTCAATCATATTCAAACTCAGCATGGTAACTAAACAATTAGTTAACGTTCTTAATTGGTTTGTTACCCCATTCATGGTCAAATAAACTTCAAACTATAGTTTGACACTTTCCTTGACAAAGGAAACATTTTAAGTTAATAATATCAAGTCATGTACAATCACGGTGACTTGCTGAAGACGACGGCCAGTGGTTTTCCTGGTCTTATGTCATAATACTGTACAACAATTTCCCCATTAATATTTAATTTTACTTTCTCCCAAAGTGTCAGAAAGCCTGTCTGGCTTTTCAACAACATGATATTATATTTTCTAACAACTCTGTGAAACAACACAAAGTTTGATGTTGACTTCCCTCTAGATAAACTTCTACCCACATAATTTTCATACATATTCAATAATACATAAATAATAATAATAATAATAATGATATAAATGTTTTCTTTCTTACCGCATCAGAGAAATATTAACACTAATAAGTTTATTTGCGATAAATATGGTCAAATCCAGATCGCTTGCTGGTGCAGATCAGCAAAACAAGATCGTACTAAAATCTTATCTTCACACAACTTTAGTGTAATACAAATTTTTCTCAAGTGGCGACTTCCACTACCTTCAAACCAGTTTTATTCCTCCGTTAGTATATTAGACTCCAGCCAATCAGGGACTGTTAGGCTTCAAGCGTCCTTTTTTTAAAAACTGAACTCAATTTTCAAATCTTGGACTAACCTACCCTTTCCCAATATCTGTCAAGCTGAGAAAGATGTAGTCTGTTAGTCCATCTGTTTTCTGTCAATATCTCCTTTATTTATTGAGTGGTTCAAATTCTGATAAATAATTATTGATCCCGTTGCTGTCTGTCACACAGTGCTTATATTTGTATATGTTTATTTATTATATTTACTATTATCGTTTTTCTTCCTTAATTCTTCAAATAACATATTTTCTTATCTACGGTAAGATACATGAACACTTTACTCTTCTATTACCCAATTAATGTCATTGTATTCGTCACTGTCTTTTATTTTAGCATATAAGAAAATTATCTAATCTAAGTTTTTCTTCTATCTAACCTTCTATGCCCCGCTTGGGTGCCAATTTCAGATTATGTAAACAACAAAATCAAGACACTATCAACTATGCTCCTTTTCTCCCCCGTTCCGTACTGTATTTTCAAAATTTTCCAGGTTAACCGTAATTTTTTTCTTTAACTGTCGTTCTCATTCAAAACAAAACAACGCTTTTGTAGTACGTCACAAAATTGCGACCACGCGTTTGCCGTATGTTACAATATCGCTACTTTTTAGCCCGAAATACGAGTGTATGTGTGTTTTGGGCTGTGTCGCTTCCAACAGCGTGGATATATACATTGAACTGAGTGTCGAGCAAAGGGAGTCTGTCAAACTTGCGACATCGTTTTTCCAACATGCTACGACATTGGCATGCACTATCGTTTTCGGTTCGCGAGGCCAGAAAAAACCAAACGCGTGTCAAATTGTAGCATTTACTCTCTCACTTTTATGCCTTCGCGTATTCCTTCCCCGTTTTCTTCTTACACTCTTGCTCTGAATGCTAAGCCTTGTTTTTCTCAAAACTGTTACGGTAGTGTCTCAATAACGAGGTATAAAATCTAGTACTATTTGCAGGCGTAGGAGACAACGTTTAATCTGCCTCAGACCTCTGCAATCCAAGAATCTAGTTCAGCCGCAGGTGTGACTGCCTGTCTCATACTGAGTATCAATCTATCTTCACCATTAATCTTCCCTGAGTCTGCCCCATGACATGTCCAGAGATTCTTTAGAGGTTCTAGACCCCCCTAAAGTCTGCAATTGTTATGAGGGAGAAATGTATAAATATAGTGATGGCAGAGTTGTGTAGGGGATCCAATAATTCTCTTATCAGCCTGGATAAAATACTAGGAATATCCTCAATTCAAAAAGGCAACATAGGGATTCATTATGCTCCTCCGAAATGTTCACAGCCAACAATTGGTCTGCGCTCCAGCTTGACTTTAATTTGGAAACACCGGTTTATAATATTCATATATGATTCTATAATGTGCCACTCAAATGGAGGCCATATTCACCAACTGTATTCTCCGCCTAACGACAATTTTGGTGAAATAATATAATAGGTGGGGAAATGAATTTCTGCATCAGAAATCAATTCGCCCAGTAATGCATTGCTATAATATGTGGGTAATCTCCAGCCAGGGTCCGTACAATACTTTCCCGGGGACTGTGTAGGGCCGGTCACTAACCCGTTCACCGGTGCCCTGATGATGCTAAGTTAATAGCAATATTGTGAAGCGATTGGATCACTCTCCCAATTCCTCAATCGTCCACTCCCCACTTTTCTAATGTTAACCTTTTGCTTCGGTTTTAATTTTGGCGGATTATCATCAATGTTAATGTCAGCCAGCTCCCGGAATGCGGCTTCAAATTGAGCCTGGGATGACTGGTCTGTGTTTCTGTTTTCTCTGGGTGCCATACGCAGAGTTGCCAATCTAAATATTTTTGGGGAAGACTGTTTGTGGGAAGGTGAATACCTATCCTCTGTGTCTACCTTATTATGTTTGTTTTCCTTTTGATTTTTAGGCCCATATTTTTCAGACTGCTTGGCTTGCATCTGACTATTATTTCCCAACTTGGGGAATGTACCTTGCTACATTTTTCACAGGCCCCCACAAATTGTGCAATATCAGCAGCTACTTGGGGCCAGTAAAATTTTTCAGATGTCCTTTGACGGGTGGTTCCACTCCTCTGGTGTCCACCGTCTGGTACAACATGTGCTTGTGCCATCACTTTTTCCCTGTATGAAGTTGGAAGTACCAACTGTCCATATTCTTTTGATCCTGCTCTAGCTTTCCTGTAGAGCAGTCCCTCCGTCAAAAACAATTGCCCTTTCTTAGGGTGTGCATGGCTTGTTGGCAATTTGCCAAAGCAAGGTTTTAGTGATTTGTCCTTTGCCTGGGCCTTTCTCGCAAGTCCTTCTTTCTTCCTTGTCCACTGTTTTATCATGCATGCCGCGCGATATGGAGGAAGTTTCCTACCACATTCACTAGTAGTATGATTATTCATCCTACAAATTTGGCACCATTTCCTTTCTGGGTTGAAAGGTTTCCTTTCACTGAATTGTGGGTTCCTGTCACGTTGGTCATACCTTGGCCTATCATAGTTTATTTTACCTCTATGTCCTTGGTCCCTACTGTTAGTATTATAATCATCCTGATCGGGAGGGGGTCTATTACTTTCTACTGGTTTCTTTCTCATGCCAGCTATTTCTGCCTGGGCTGCCTGATATCTTTCAGCCACAGTAAGAATCTCCCCCAGTCTCTCAGCACCTGTTCTCTGAGAAATTTTCTCAGGTCTGGAGCCATGGACTCTCTTAACTGCTCAGTCATAATCATTTCTCTTAAATCTTGGGTTTTCTCCAGAGCAGTCCATTCTCCAGGTATGTCTCCAGGGCGTGCAGAGAACTGCTGATAAGTCTCCCCAGTCGGCAGTTTGGCATTTCTAAATTTTTTCCTATAAAATTCGCTATTATTCTCATACCTAACTAGAAGAGCTTGCTTAAGAATGTCATAGTCGTCTTGGCCATCTTTGCTCAGCTTGGCGAATACCTCATATGAGGTTCCCATAAGCCCCTGGGATACCTTCAGACTCCATCTTTCTTTGTCTAACCCATATATGGTAGCTAGTTTTTCAAAGCGGCTTAAAAATGATTCAGTATCATCATCTTTCTCCACAAATGGGTCTAAATGAAACCCCAGGCGTGAGGTTGAGGCCCCTCTCGCTTGCAAGCAGAGTCGGAGGTGGAAAAAATGGGCTATTTCCATTTTGAGGAGCATGGCATTGTAACTCTAACTCCCTTAGTCGTAGCTCATGTTCACTTTAGAGTCTTTTATCTTCCTTCTCAGCCTCCAAGTCTCTTTTCTTCTTTCTCCCTTTCAGCTTCCAATCTCCTGTCTTCTTTCTCCTTTCAGTGCCTAGCCAAGCCTCAAGTTTCTTCTCCTCTAACTGCAGCCTCTTGATCTCAGCCTCCCTCTCAGCCTCTAATTTCTTAGTCTCCCTAGCAATCTTCTAATTTTAATCTTTTCTCTTTTTTATCAGCCTCTAACTTAAAAATTTATCACATTCAGCTGTTACATAAGCAATTAGACCCTTGACCGTCCATCCCCATTTCCTTGCAGCCTGAACAGCAAGCAGATCTGAATTTGCCACGTCTGCCATCTTATTGTTAGATACCATCCAATGTTATCAAACTAACTTAAAATATTTAACCAATCTCTAACTAAACACAAAAACAATGGGCTATGATACTTCAAACCAACACTCCAATTAATCTTTAATTTCCTACTTTTTTAAAATCCACGAGCGAGGCGACCCAATCTATGTGGTGGATTTTGATGATTAAATTGTAAAAATGTGAATTTTTTATGCAGATGTGAGGTCAATCTGTGAAGGCCCCTGAGTCTAATAGATAATAGGGTTTGTGTTTTCAGGGACCCTTTCTGCTACCACCCTACAACCTCAACCTGCGAAGTATTTTATCCTAAGGATAATAATGGTGTATGTCTGTTATCTGACTAGTGTCTAGGGTAATGTGAAATGTGCAGTAATAAAATGATAACAAATACACCGAAGCACTCTATGCAGAGTAATTAACAACACCCATAGTTAAGTTTTAAATGTGAAATCTTTTTTTAACAATTTATTGTTCCGGTTATTCACAATTAAACATAAAATTGTGTATACTGGAATATTGAAACAATCAAAATGATAATTCAAAGTGAAAGAATTTACATAAAATGATTCAATGAGAGTTTATAACTGAGTAGAATATTATTTTTCAAAATAATCAACAACTTTAATTAAATATGTCAATCTGGAAACGTGTCTATTTACTCTTGCAAATTCCTATGAATGGGTAATCAGCGATTGAAAGAAACGTCTGTCAAAAAATGCGTTCATCATAATCTAGTGACGAGACAAATGATCTATTTTGATACACATATTTGGGAAAATATTGCAAACTGAGAGTAGTCTATTAGAGTTTGAGTTTGTAATATATCAAGAAACTGCCCGGAAAAGACGATTTCTTAACTAGTTTTAAGTATTTTCCGTATCCTAGTATACAGGATGAATTATGTTCACATCACCAGCTTTCCACAGCCAAGTCAGAATTCTGCTCTTGAAATTATAGACAAGGAGGGCACACAATCGATACTGCCTCAATTTCTTTAGAGAGCAGAAGTATATACAGGTATAGGTTGAACCTGGGCTCACTTTGAGTAATAGATGAAAAACCCTGGAACGATATAAATGCGTCCTACTCAACCTCTGATATAATCTCTCTTTCCCCAACTAATAAACATTTTTCAATCATATTCAGACTCTGCAGTGGTAATAAAACAATTAGTTAACGTTCTTAATTGGTTTGTTACCTCATTCATGGTCAAATAAACTTCAAACTATAGTTTGACACTTTCCGTGACAAAGGAAACATTTTAAGTTAATAATATCAAGTCATGTACAATCAACGGTGACTTGCTGAAGACGACGGCCAGTGGTTTTCCTGGTCTTTTGGTCATAATACTGTACAACAATTTTTCCCATGAATATTTAATTTTACTTTCTCCCAAAGTGGTGTCAGAAAGCCTTTCTGGCTTTTCAACAACATGTTAATATATTTCCTAACAACTCTGTGAAACAACACAAAGTTTGATGTTGACTTCCCTCTAGATAAACTTCTACCTCATAATTTTTCATAACATATTCAATATAATACATAAATAATACTAATAAATAATGATGATATAAATGTTTTCTTTCTTACCGCATCAGAGAAATATTAACACTAATAAGTTTGATTTGCTATAAATATGGTCAAATCCAGATCGCTTGCTGGTGCAGATCAGCAAAACAAGATCTTTCTAATATCTTGTCTTCACACAACTTTAGTGTAATACAAATTTTTCTCAAGTGGCGACTTGCACTACCCTTCAAACCAGTTGTATTCCTCCGTTAGTATAATTAGACTCCAGCCAATCATGGACTGTTTAGGCTTCAAGCGTCCCTTTTTTTTCAAAACTGAACTCAATTTTCAAATCTTGGACTACCCTACAAAAACCCTTTCCCAATAACTGTCAAGCTGGAGAAAGATGTACAGTCTGTTTAGTCCATCTGTTTTCTGTCAATATCTCCAATTGAGTGGTTTCAAATTCTGAATAAATAATTATTGATCCCGTTGCTGTCTGTCATACAGTGCTTATATTTTTATACGTTTTTTTAATTATATTTACTATTATCGTTTTTCTTCTTTAATTCTTCAAATAACATATTTTTCTTATCTACGGTAAGATACATGAACACTTTACTCTTCTATTACCCAATTAATCGTCATTGTATTCATCACTGTCTTTTATTTAGCCAATATAAGAAAATTATCTAAGTTTTTCTTCCATCCTAACCCTTCTATGCCCCGCTTGGGTGCCAATTTTCAAATTAATGTAAAACTACAAAAACGAGACACTACCAACTATGCTCCTTTTCTCCCCCTTTTCGTACTGTATTTTCAAAATTCTTCCCCGTTTAATCGTAATTTTTTTTTCTTTAACTGTCGTTCTCATTCAAAACAAAACAACGCTTTTGTAGTACGTCCACAAAAAATTGCGACCCAAGCGTTTGCCGTATCTCTTGTAGGCCGGAATTTTTTCATCAGTCTTGTCAGAATTATTTTTGTACCTTAAAGCAGTACCTTTAGAAAGTCTAAGGTTTCGGGGTTATTACACTACAAAGGCACACATATTATACATCACAGTAAAGATAAATGAATGTAGAATTAGAATATGAAGGATTTTTTTAGTGAATTCTACATATAGTATTCAGTTATGAGTCATAATGAAAATACGGAACAAATTTCACAGAAACACAAAAGTGACGTTCCCAACGTCGTTTTTCGGCTTCTAGGGGTTTTGTGGATGTACGCTACCAGCGTCGTTCCGGCCAGTTAAGAAGATGTATGTTACAATATCGCTACATTTTAGCCCGAAATACGAGTGTGTGTGTGTTTTGGACTGTGTTGCGCCCAACAGCGTGGAATATATACATTGAACTGAGTGTCGAGCGAAAGGAGTCTGCAAAACTTGCGACATCGTTTTTCCAACATGCAACGACATTGGCATGCACTATCGTTTTCGGTTCGCGAGCCAGCAAAAAAACCAAACGCGTGTCAAATTGTAGCATTTACTCTCTCACTTTTTATGCCTTCGCGTATTCCTTCCCCGTTCCCCTTTTCTTCTTACACTCTTGCTCTGAATGGCTAAGCCTTGTTTTTCTCAAAACTGTTACGGTAGTGTCTCAATAACGAGGTATAAAATCTAGTACTATTTGCAGGCGTAGGAGACAAACGTTTCACGCAACTTCCTTATTTTATCCCTATATTCTTTTTATCTCTATCGTTTTGAATTTATAAAAGGTGGGCTATTTGAACTGTTTGTCCATACAAATGTCACTTTACGACAATATGGTTACGTATAAAAAAAGAATGATGTGAAAAAAAAAAAAGTAAACATACTGTTGTGCAGGGGACATAAAAATTCACTCAATAGTGATTAACCCAATCATAAATTTTAGTTACAGATAAAATAGTTTAAATAATCACTTATGTGTTAACCAATGTAAAAATAAATAATTGTTTATAAAACAAGAAGAGACGATATTTCTCATCATCAGTATGATGTAAAAATGTTTGGTGCATAATAAGAAAAATTGTAAAGAGTCAACTGGTTGCGCTGTTATGTTACTTAGCTGCCGGGGTTGGGTCTGTTCGCATTTGCTTAAGTTGCTGTTGGTTCCCACAAGATCCTTGGACTGGTCCTTCCCTTCAATTGTCAAATCTAGTGGCTGTATCACGTCCCATATAGTATTGCTGGGGTAACTACAAAGATTGTCAAGAGTCTTCAAGACCCATCAGATGTTGGCGTCTTGCGTAGACCGCTGGCAACTTGTATCACAAACTGAGAGAGACGCAAATGCCTCTTTAGAATATTGGATCTCCTGATATGACCATCAGGCGAACCTCTGCTTCCATACAGAACTCCATCTTCCTCAGAAAATGTTTACACTCCCAGTGCGTTTATTTTAACCCCAATGAGTCGGATGAAAGTGCTTTTGGACAGCGAAAGATGACAATTGAAATATATTTATGTATCTATATATATTCATAAATATAAAATTTACTAAAGTGCTTGTATAATAAATTTGTACACCATGATATCATCATCCAGTCCCTGCTCTCTGTTGAGCCTGGGCCACCTATGCTGTTGGTTTCTTGTGAGGAAACCCGCACAAAGCAGTCACCAACTCATGTAGTGGTGGTTCATGTATCAAGCTATTTGCAGTGATGTTGTTGCCAGCATTATATGCAACTGTACATCCACAAGCAAATTATTCATTCGAAAAGCAAATATAAAGGGATAAAATGTATATTAACATAATTACAACTTACCACGTGTGGTGGATTTGATTTAAGAAATGTTGTTGTTGTGTACTCTTAGTGTACTGAATGAGGTCAGCTGTGAAGGTCCCTGAATATAACAAATTATTATGGTAAGTTTCCAGGGCACCTATTCTGCTACCACCTTTATGATCTCATTCAGACTTATTCTTGACTATAATGTATGATGACTACGTTTGGTGTCTAGGGTTATGAATATGTAGTGTAATGGTTGCATTAACCAACTAAACATATAAACAATTATTTTATTATCCAACACAACACAACAGATACTACGACAATCACATACGCACTACACTTTAAAAGACTATCTATAGTAAGTCAGTGGGTTGAATTTTGTGTAACGTTAATTTTTTCTTACAATTTATTTTGTCCTGACTCTTTTTGTTTGAATCAGGACTGACAATCAAAGTGAAATCAAGTGAATTATTTACATTAATCAATTTACACAATGGATCTTCTGTCCATAATACAAATATTATTATACTAAAAGTGTGCAGGTGTAAATTTTCTAAATTAGGTTAATACTGGTATATATATAATGGTAGGTTGTTAGTAAAATCCCTACCTATTAGTTCATTTGCTTTTCATTTGTCACAGGTGGAATTTTTGTGTTAATATTTTCAGTCTTTATGCTTAAAAACTAGAGTTCATAGAGGTTGAGCTTCCTGGTGCCGAACAGGCACTTATCTTCGAAGGATAACACCGGTAGTTCTTTTCCTAGGCTCGCTGGACTATCTGTTCCACTTCGTGAAAGGCAATGGCATCCAGCACGTGCCCTAAATATGCAAACAGTGTCAGGAATCAATCAGTTCCCACGAGCTTGGTTTTACGTTAAATGATAGGGCTACAAAAAAACCTGAAATAAGAAGGTTATGCATCCTTCTTTATAACAAGCATACAATAATATTCCACAATTTATTACAGGTACAGTACACAACAAACGAATAGGGTCAGCTCTTGATGACAACCTAATTTACCATTATTTTTTGACGTGACAATGTTATACCAGTATTCCTCTCCCCTAATGGTTACAACGCCTCTGCAATTCCAGCAGTAATCTTTTTCCATACAATAGAATAGGTGTTATGCTGCTTGATGACAATCATATATAGTTTTGTAGTTCTACACCTCTCTGATAGTCTATCATATGATGGATCAATCTCTAGGCTCTGCCTAAGTCTGTCATGGACTCACTTACTTACAGTCGTATGTTAGTACCTCACATTCAAACTTTATTTTAAATAAAAGGTTAATAAAATCAATCTTACCACAGATTTTCAATGAATTTTACACAAGTAAACGATGACTGGCAAACAATTATAGCACACTTTTGATCTGCCTTCCGTCCAGACTGCTTTCTATTAGTTTTAAAAGCACAAGCCCCTGCTCTCATCGCTCCTGGTTTATCAAAAAAAAAATTTTCAAAATGGCAACGAGCAGTCTACGTTTTTTTCGATAATATAGAATGTATGGGCCCAATGGGACCATGAACTCATTTATTTTGAGTCAAACTTAAAAAAAAAAACTCTCAAACTACTATGTTTACTCCTGCAAACATATTTTTAGTTTTATGTCAACCAATCCTATCGCGCCTTCCTTTAAACTACGCCAATCAAATTACAGCTACCTTTTAGTCCCTTATTTCTCCAAAAGCTTTTTTTCAAAACATGCATATGAAAAAAATAAGCAGGCATGATTTTTTGTTTTCGTCAGTCCGTCTTACAATACATAGTATTTTTTGCCAATATCTTGGTTACTTATTGTACTAGTGCGTAAATGACACCATATTATTGTTCAGGAAATCATAAGGCATCCGAATATATAATTTTTATGGCCCTATGTATTTAGGTTCATAATTCCATATGTTTTTCTATGTTAGTCGTTGAAATCTAGAAACTACCATCTGTTCCATTCTTTTTCTCAAACTATTTTCAAACTAAATCCGAGACTTGTCCGTAGTACGTTAGAATTACGTCATTCCTTATAAGAGCTAAGGTTGTTTACATGATCCAAAATACGAACATTTTTTAGTTTTGTATCGTAATTTGAAAATCGCCCAAGGCTATGTCGCTCGAGTTTGGCTTTTTGAAATCAACGCGAGACGGCGTACTAGGTTCTGTCTTTCCATTCCCTCCCCTCCTTTTCTTTTATTCTATCAACTCTGTCGTCTTGAACTTGCAAAAGTGTTACATTTATTCTCAAGGACGAATTTGAAAAGACAGTACCCTTCATTCGGCCAATTTAGGCTTATCAAAATCCGCACACCGGCTGCGTGGGGGACGAAGAAGCTGGACTCATTTTTTTATTTCCTATCTTAATTTTGACTTTACGCACTATAATATTACTTAATTTAGCTATTGTATTTAGAATATCGTCACACTCCCGATTGTCACGTAGAACAGATAATCTATTTTACCATCTTGTCCATAATTTGAATTACTCTTTTAATGTTCTGTTTTCTAGACATTTGTATTCTTTCTTTTCTATCTTTCATTTCTCACCTGTTCAAACCCCACCCGCGTTTGGCTGGCTATCAGTACACAAAGAAACAAAATTCTTCAACAGTCAGCGTAGCGGTAACGTAAATGTTACCTAAACGCCCTGTGGTCCGAACAACAGGGATTTCTCTGGTCGCTTTAAAACGTTTGATGACGAGCGGCTGGTACCCTTTGAGGCCTGGGTAGCGAGTTTGATCTGTTTCAGGGGGGAGATAACAATCGCGGTCAGTTTGTGGGTTGTTTGCCCTTAGATGAGCAAAGAGCACATAATATTATGATTGTCTCTCTGGGGGAATTTTCGCAAAGTTGTGCTTCTGAAACCTTTGTCTTGCCGGTATTACGCATTTACGCCGTATACATCTGAAGAAATATGCAGGCCAGGTGTCCGGGGGGAGCGTCCTTTGTAATCTATAGAGTCTTCTTCTTCTTCCTTCATTTAGCCCAAAGACCGACCCAAGCAGGTCAAGAGGCCCATCACGCCTTGTGGCGTACATAAGGGCAACAGCAGATTGATTTTTATCTGTTGTAGTTTTCCCATCAGCCTAGCGGGCGACTTTTAGGGAAAACAAACAAATATTAATCCCATCTGCCCGTTGTTTTCCGTAGTTAATCGGTGTGACAAGCCAACGGGTGATCAGCCCCATTGGGCAATCTATCTATAAGTAGTAGGACGGGTTTAAATAGATAAAGACATTCGTGAATATTCCTGGCCCGTAGATGACCATCATGAGATAAGGCAAACTTTAACACAGTACTAGAATGTGTTTGCCTATGTTCTAGTCATTTTCGGGTTTCAGGGAGACCGAGTCGCTAGAGCAGACTCCAGTCAGGCGAAGAAAGTCATATACTCTTCGATCTAGAGGGTTTCTGTATACATCTAGCAACGAATCGTCAACCCCGTTCCTGAATCAAAACCCCTTTTTGTCAACGCGAAGTTAAGCTCACGCAGTGCAACGGAGCCAACGCTAAATCTGGAATCACCAAATGCAGTAGTAGTTCTCTACTCGCCTATTGGATTACCAGCCAGAGCATTGCGGCTTCCAGAATATCAAAACCGCCCAGCCTGCCTATAGCAGAATTCCACATCACCCGCCTTTCTGTGCCTAAACGGGGCACTCAGCAAACCACAGCCAAACCAGTTTAAACAGGATTTACAGCCAAGCAGAGCCTAGCGCCGGATAAGCGCGCCTGGAACTCTTTGTCCTCAAGTGACTTCTTCTGGTGTATTTTCTGGATACTTAAAACCAAGTCGCTTTACCGGTACTAGCACATTTGGTCCCACGAAATAGCGGACAGGCTGTCGCTCAGTTCGTTTATTTGGTCAGCAGGAGATAAACAACGTCTTCCAGTGTTCCCTCGCGCAATTAGGGGTCACCAACGTTTAGCCCGACAAGGAAAGTTCGGTATTTCACTTCAGTCATCTTGAAGGATATTTATCGGTAAGACACTTTCTGGAGCTAGCGCCTTTGGTCCCCGAAAGCGGACCCTCTGTCGGACAGCTTAGTTATTTTCTCCGCGTTCTACAGGTTTTATGAGTGTTGGTGGTGTGTGTGTTTGTGGGTGTGTATTTGCATTATTGGTGGTTATTGATGATTATTTATGACTATTGATGAATATTTTGATTATTGATGTAATTTATGTTGTGTATGATGATATGCATTAATTCCATGCTTTTCTTCTTTAATAAAGTTTACACATTTATTAATGCGCTGTTCCAGACCCTTTTCATCCATAATTAAACTTGTTTAGCTCTTTACTATAATCTCTATGTTTGATAAGAGAAAAGAGTGAGAGCAGGAGATGCTTAGACAGTGAAAAGTGAGTTGAGGCTTGGAGAGAGAGAGATCATTTTGGTAAATCTTCTTCCAGGTTGTCTCAAGTCCATCTCCTATTTACACCTTTCTGTGTGTGTAATCTATAACTCTGCCAGTCCACTATCCCTTGTCGATTTCACTACTATTGTCCAACTCGACAAATACTCTACACTTTACTCAACCACGACAATTAATGGGAGCCCGTCCGAGATTCTAGAACCCATCTAGTACGACATTTAATATGTGCTCGATCCGAGGATGAATCTCTCACAAGATTCTATCTTGATTCTTAGAGTTTAGTGTTCTGCAGATTATAGGAATTGCTATCCCTAGACATATCGAACTATTTCTTTTGGGTGGAAGTGGGAACAGCGTTTTTTCTCCACAGCACTACAGATAGTCAGTTACTAGCTTGCATTTGTACCAAGGGAGGGTGTTCATTCGGATGATAGTAACCAATCCTCTCAATAGCTTAGTACTGACAGAACTGGGGTGAAGTGATAGTAATAAGTTTTACATCACTTACATTTTTTTGGAGTTTTTTGGGGTTTGTGCTTGTCGATCAGAGTAGCTACAAACTTCTTGTTTTTAAAGTTCCCAGGCTAGCCTAGATTTTATTGATTATTAAGTTAATCAGCACCTAGTGCACTAGGTAACTAAGATCTCTAGGTTTTATTCTTCTATAGTGTTTGCTTACCCTGATATAATGGCCGATCTAGATAAAGTGCATAGGATTGCCTTCGAGGTAGCTAAGTACATGGAGTACCAGGATAGCGAAATCCAGCCCTTTCTAGAATTTGCAGTAAGCCTGCAGGATCAATACGAGGTAGACAATTGGTTTGACAGCCGTTTAATCTTGGCATGGTCCTGTAAACAAACTGGGGAGAGTGAAGCATTCACCCGACAGTATGTAGAAGAAGTGATAGAAGATGAGAAGCAAAGGGAAAAGCAAAGACAAGAACGGGACAAGCAATTGGAAATGGAGCGCCAAGAAAGGGACAGAGAAAGCCAAGAAAGGAGCAGGCTACACCAAATCAGAATGAATGAACTGGATAGCCAAATTCGGAGGATGGAAACAGATACTAAATGTAGTCACTCTACTTCCCCTTCTACTGTGCCCTTTAACGGTCAACGCCCCTGCAAACCTTGCGCCCATGAAAGATATCTTGCCTGCAAAAAACCGAACCCCAACTCCAGAAAATTGACTTTTTTCCTTTAGACTTGGATCCGAAGCCCGAACAAGGAAAGAATTTACGTCGGGATAGCAGACCTAAGGCCACGGGGAAAATTACGCAACGTTCCCAGGCATGGAAACTGCACAAAGGTGAGAGAGGTGCTAACAAGCATTGTAATACGGATTGTTCCCGTCTGGCAAGCGGCGAACCCCGAGCCTCTCACGCTCCAGACCGAGCAGCACCTAACCGACACGTGACGTCGAGAAAAGGGAGCCACACCCTATCACGTTATATTTCGCTAGATTCCAGGCCGGACAGCGAAAAACCATATGCAGAGGCGTATCCCTCCAACTCAACGATCGTAGAAAGGAGGTGCCGCTCCTCTCATCACCCTGAGCGGAAAAGGTGCAAGAATAAGTCGCCTGCTAAAAGGGTTAAAGTTTCCAAACCGTTCCAAGGAACTTTGGAAAAAAACACACCGAGAGTTTTTTCTCGGGCACTGCGCGATCTAACGGGATCTCAAACCGTCCAGTCTTTTGCATGCAGTCTGCGGGGCCTGTCAACCAGGAAGTGGATCTCGCATTGCAGGACAAAGTTCAACTGACGCGAGTAACTTCCTCAGGGGAGGACAAAGTTGACGTTTATGGTGGACACAGGGTTCCAGGCGAAGGGATCCCTGGTATTCCATTTGAGTCTCTCACACTTTTCAGGGCAGAAGACAGTGAGAAAAGCTGCCTTACTACTGTACAAGGAGCCATTGTTGAGAGCCTTGGCTCACGTCACGCTAGTACCGGTAAAGCGACTCAACAAACTCTGCAACTTGCAGATATTACCTATCTTTCTCCAAGGATAGAAGCTACGGAGATCTGTTATCATTTAGTAGAACCCCAGAATGCGATCGATTACTCTCTGCTTCAGGCAGCCGAGTTCTCTCATTCAAATCGCATTATTCCAGTGGTCTCAACACCACTGATGGACAGCAAAGTAGTCGATTCCGCCAGGCCATTACAGAGCAACTTGATCATTTCCGTTGACCAAGCCATAGTTGTGACTGGCAAGGCAAGGAAAGCTCCAGATCCACCTTTAGACGGCACAGGTCTGAAGATTGATCAATGCTCTCACCGAAACAGGGGAGTAGGTGTGGAGAGGCAGAAGAAAAATGCTAGCATTTCTTCGGCCAACGAACGGCTTTATTTGCCAACTAGGGTTACACGCGCGCGAAAAATCCCGATAGACTGCAGCTATAGAGGGTTATTCAAGTCCACACCCGTGACAGGTAAACCCATAACGGAATGTAAACAGCCCGATCCCATCAATGATTACACTGCACATAACAGGCGGATTACCTACGCAGTGGCCAGTGAGTTCAGGCGGGGCCGAAAAAACCACAACAGGTGCGGATAATTTTTCCTGACCATAAACAGGCAGAGGGAATGGTGGAACCAAGATCAGGTTCACACGGAAACGAAGGGCGTCAGTGCCGACTGGCCTCGCAAAATCCCATTCGCTGAACGTCTATTAGACAGAGGGAAGAAAAGAAATGAACTCGGAGCTAGTCATACAGAGAGACAGAAATTGGAAACGTATTTGGTTTATGAGTATAGGATGTTCCAATGACAGGTAACGGACGTCGATGGAAAAGATAAATTGCTGTCCTTTAGTCCGTGTTTCACGCACTTTAAAAAGGGGGGGCTATCTTGTCACGTGGACAGATAATCTATTTTACCATCTTGTCCATAATTTGATTACTCCTTTTAATGTTCTGTTTTCCTAGACATTTGTATTCTTCTTTTCTATCTTTTCATTTCTCACCTGTTCAAACCCCACCGCGTTTGGCTGGCTTTCAGTACAAAATTCTTCAACAGTCAGCGTAGCGGTAACGCAATGTTACCTAAACGCCCCTGTGGTCCGAACAGGGGAATTTCTCTGGTCGCTTTAAAACGTTTGATCACGAGCGGCTAGTACTCAGATGAGCAAAGAGCACATAATATTACGATTGTCTCTCTGGGGGAATTTTAGCTTCGTTGTTGCTTCTGAAAATTTTGTCTTCCTCTATTGATTACGCAATACGACGATTCATCTGTAGAAATATGCAGCACAGGTGTACGGGGGGAGCGTCCTTTGTAATCTATAAGTCTTCTTCTTCTTCCGTCTTTAGCCAAAGACCGACCAAGCAGTCAGAGGCCATCACGCCGTGTGGCGTCTTAAGGGCAACAGCAGATTGATTTTCTCTGTTGTAGTTTCCCATCACGCCTAGCGGCGTCTTTAGGGCAACAACAAATAGATCCATCTGCCGTTGTTTCCGTAATCGGTGTGACAAGCCAACGGGTGATCAGCAGCCCATTGGGCAATCTATCTATAAGAGTAGACGGGTTTAAATAGATAAAGACATTCGTGAATATTCCTGGCCCGTAGATGACCATCATGAGATAAGGCAAACTTTAACACAGTACTATACTAGAATGTGTTTGCCTATGTTCTAGTCATTTTTTTCGGGTTTCAGGGAGACCGAATCGCTAGAGCAGACTCCAGTCAGGCGAAGAAAGTCATATACTCTTCGATCTAGAGGGTTTCTATATACATCTAGCAACGAAATCGTCAACCCCGTTCCTGAATCAAAACCCCTTTTTGTCAAAACGCCAAGTTAAGCTCACGCAGTGCAACGGAGCCAACGCTAAAAATCTGGAAATCACCAAATGCAGTAGTAGCTCTCTACTCGCCTATTGGATTACCAGCCAGAGAGCATTGCGTCGGCTTCCAGAATATCATAAAAACCGCCCAGCATGCCTGTAGCAGAATTCCATATCACCGCCCGCTTTTTTGTGCCTAAACGGGGCACTCTAAGCAAACCACAGCCAAACCAGTTTTTTTTAAACAGGATTTACAGCCAAGCAGAGCCTAGCGCCGGATAAGCGCGCCTGGGACTCTTTGTCCTCAAGTGACTTCTTCTGGTGTATTTTTTCTGGATACTATAAAACCAAGTCGCTTTACCGGTACTAGCACATTCTTGGTTTCCCACGAAAATAGCGGACAGGCTGTTCGCTCAGTTCGTTTATTTGGTCAGCAGGGAGATAAACAACGTCTTTTAGTGTTCCCTCGCGCAATTAGGGGTCACCAACGTTTAGTCCCGACAAGGAAAGTTCGGTATTTTCACTTCATTCATCTTGAAGGATATTTATCGGTTTAAGACACTTTTCTGGAGCTAGCGCCTTTGGTCCCCGAAAGCGGACCCTCTGTCGGACAGCTTAGTTATTTTCTCCGCGTTCTAAACAGGTTTTATGAGTGTTGGTGGTGTGTGTGTGTTTGTGGGTGTGTATTTGCATTATTGGTGGTTATTGATGATTATTTATGACTATTGATGAATATTTTGATTATTAATGTAATTTATGTTGTGTATGATGATATGCATTAATTCCATGCTTTTCTTCTTTAATAAAGTTTACACATTTATTAACGCGCTGTTTCCCGACCCTTTTCATCCATAATTAAAAACTTGTTTAGCTACTTTACTATAATCTCTATGTTTGATAAGAGAAAAAGAGTGAGAGCAGGACATGCTTAGACAGTGAAAAGTGAGTTGAGGCTTGGAGAGAGAGATCATTTTGGTAAATCTTCTTCCAGGTTGTCTCAAGTCCATCATTCCTATTTACAACCTTTCTGTGTGTGTAATATATAACTCTGCCAGTCCACTATCCCTTGTCGGATTTCACTACTATTGTCCAACTTCGACAAATACTCTACACTTTACTCAACCACGACACCGATATCAGGCGAAGTAAATACACGGGCTTGGTGCGAAAATGACCGTCATTTATTGCAACTGGCTTAAGATGCAGTAATTTGCTCAGATAGCTGAAGTTACAGTGTACAAATCCTTCTACTATGTCCACTTCAGGAGGCGCCTAACCCTTGTGTTTTCAGGATTATTGTGGAAGCGGTGCACTATCTGAGGTTAGGAGCTATCCCTATCCCTGTGGCCGGTCGTATAGGGTGGCCCGGTGACGCTGACACTACGTCTCGGTGTTCGCCCTATGCCATCTTGTGTAAAGGTAATCCCACTTACCTTTTCATTTCACCATTCAGTGTTGACAAAACAAATATCGCCGTAATCTAACAAACAGGTCGAGCGGTCAAGAAAAACCGGGATGGTGAACAAAGAAGCAGGACAAGATATGATAAGATAACCGTGAACAATGAAAGAGTAAACAATACAAAATAAAAAGGTGTGCTTAGAAGGAATGGATCGAGTAAATAAAGACGGAGAGAAATGAAGACCAGTAAAAGAGAACAACGGTATTTTGTCACAAACATTTTTTTCAAAATCACTTCATTTATTTTATTTGCTATAAGACAACATCGTCCTTAAAATATAATGAAAGTGAATGAAAATTTTCAACCAAAAACAATTTATTATTATTGATCATACTTGCCAAAATTCATATCATAAACTTCAAACATAGCAAATGATCTCGCAACTTAAGCAAAAAAATTGTAAGCACTGCAAAAAAAAAAAAAAATTGAATAAAGGATTAAAAATTGAATTAACAATTAATCGCTAAGTTTTTTTACAAATCAATCGATTAATTATTCGTTTAAAGATTCATTGCCCTTATATATATATATATATATAATATATATATATATATATATATATATATAATATAAATATATATATATATATATATATAAATATATATATATTATATATATATATCTGCCCATCAATGGTTCCTATACCTTGTAGCGGTATGGCAGCTTGTGTACCCTGACAATCCACAGAGATATGACAGTGGGGAGTTTTACTCCTGGTAGGTTCCACAATGCTGGACTGGTCTGCGTGGGCAGGGGTCCGACAAAAGCTGGAACCCTGGTCCTTAAGGTTGGGGGTTTTCGCACAGGGCCGACACCCCTGCCTGTGTAAAAAAATCACACACGTTACGGAAACAGCAATAAATGAAAATACTTTGATGCGGGACGGACATCCGGAGTTCTCAGGAGCTCGTATGACTGACAGTGGTGTGAAAGCCGAAAGGAGAATGCAAAGAATGAACCACAGTTGGGGCACTGTACGAAGGATGGCCGCCGACCGAGCAAAGTGGAATCAATTTGTTGCTGCCCTACAAGACGCCACCAGGCGAGATGGCCGCTGACTGCTTTGACGGTTGGCGGTTATGGATCAAAGAAGAAGAGATATATATAAATCTAAAGATATATATATATATATATATATATATATATATATATATATATATATATATATATATATATATATATATATATATATATATATATAATATAATTGTTGCAATATGGCCTTATTGTCACAATGTTATTTGCGCAAAAATGGGGCGCTGAACTTAACTGAAAGATATTGTAAGATTTTTAATAAGCACACTTTTGTGCACTATTATTGAACATAGAGGCCAAGGTCTTAATGTATTAACCACTCGATTTGTAGATTGGTTTATGACGTTTGCTTTTTGGTGGGTCCTTAGTGATGACGTAGATTGGTAAATAACTTAAAAATGGAGGACCATCGCCTTGTCAATGGTCAGACACATTATTGTACAGTCCGGTTGTATATTATAGCTTCGGAAGGAAGCCTATGCTAGGACTGGTATTAAGGAATGAAGTATAATATTCAACCTTACGTGGACGTGGAAGTAATACACCGTAAAAACCGGAGTCAAAATCTTCCATTGTCCACCGCAGTGTTTGAAGTTATTCTGGACCACAGAAATCCAGCATTGAAATAGTAGTTGACTATATATTGCATGTATTATGAACAAATTCGATGACCTGATGACCGGACGTAGAACCACATTTTACCATTTAATCATCATTGGAAAATAAACCTCTGTTTGAGTTAAAAAAAAAACACCTCAGCTTTTATGGTCCGTTAAAGTAGAGGTTGGCTGTTGCAGGTTGTTCTTCCCTTTTGAACCAGTGAGAAAAACAGGGACGATTAAGTGTTGCTACACACTCACGTTTTGGCATTCGCGTCTTATCACTGTACTTTCATCAGTGATATAAACAAAATTGGGAAGAACTTAACCGCTATTGGTGGACATTTTAACATGACTCTAACGGTTGTTGAAAGCAGACATCAAAGCGGTACGGGATCTTAACATGGTGGCCATATTTCCCGTTCTAGAAGATTTGGATATTTGAGCTCAATTGATTGCCACGTATTTTGGAACACTGACACCTGTTGCATGCTCAAGAAATCGATCGTTATTTGAAATTCGTAACCTTGACTGGGAAGGTCAACGTGCTTGGGATGTACAGACGCAAGTCAACAGAGAAGTATCATAGTTGTACTAGGAAATGATTGCAACAGTTGTCAATTTCCATTTTCAAGTCCTGCTGTGTACCTGCGGAGGTTAAAGTGAATGACGTCATTCGGTAACGAGTACTTTCAACCAGAGGAAATTACTGTGGCTGTTTGGATCCAGTTTGTATGAAAATCATAACCCATGATGGATCGAATGATTTACGAGGAGGATTTGGGATCCCCGCAGATAAGTAGACATTGTATTGTGGTATCAGTATACTAATTATATTAGCGAGCACCTTTCTTTTGTCACTTTTACTCGTAATATACTTCTTCATCGTAGGTGTCCTGGGGTGTTTTTCCTAGGTTGATTTTGGGTGGATGAATTGCAAAAACTTATAGCAAGTTTTCTTTGAGGCTACTGGAATGGTGTAGATTCTTGTGGTCACTCTGTGGTTCTTTACGATATTATCTTTTCTTTAATTGTTTATGTGCGGTGATTGTCATTGCTAATGTGTATATTTCTATGTCATTGATTCTCTTCTCTGATCATTCTATGTTTTCAGTAGTAATATTATCTTGTATAATTTCTTAGTTGATTGATTTATAGCTGCATATTTTATTAAATAAAAGATGATTAATCTCCAATAATGAGTATCGATAAGGTTTCGAATATAGCATAATAATTGGAATACTACAGTTTATTTGATGAGATAAATATTAGAATTCAGATTCTGAAATGTCGACGGCGGAGTACTTCATCAAACAGGGTAAAATTCTTGGGTTATCAGGAGATAAATTACAAGAGTTTGCTCAAACAGAATATAAAGTGGCGCAGGAAAGAGAGAAACGTCAGTTAGAATTAAAAGATAGAGAATTAGCCAACCAGGAACGTATGAAACGGTTGGAAATGGAAGATAATGAGAAAAGGTGGCAAGACGAAGAGAAAAGGAGGCAAGACGAAGAGAGAAGGAGGCAAGACGAAGAGAGAATGAAACTCTTGGAGATGGAAGAGAATGAGAAAAGGAGACAATATGAATTTACACTTGAGGGAGAAAAACGAGCACATGAAGAGAGAATGTTGCAGTTAGAAATTGAAAGACAGAAGTTGCAAAATGGAAATGCTACTAGTCAATCACACACTCAGAATGATGGTCAAAAAGGTGACATTAAAATCCATTTGCCCATGTTTAAACCAGGGGTCGACGATATAACGTTCTTCTTGTCAAGATTTCAATTGGTATGCACAGAATATACAATTGATAAAAGTATGTGGTGTAGCAAACTGATGAATTTTTTATCAGGAGAGGCGTTAAGTGCAGTCGCGTCGTTAGAAGGCGATAGTCAAAACTATGAGGAAGCTAGAGCTACGCTATTAAAAAAATGTCAGCTTACAGCTGAAGGTTATAGAAGGCGTTTAAAGAGTTGTTTGCCGGAAACAGGAAAAGAGTTCTCACAATTCATTCGGATATTCGTTTAACTTTTAATATCGAATAGTGGTGACAGAGATAGGTTTCGTCATTAACAATCATTTTGGAACTGTATCAACAGGTTGATTTG